>JAQQSK010013855.1:0-11338 GCA_028658325.1 Potorous gilbertii
GGAATCCATGGGCTGTGGGTTCGGAGCTAGCAAATGTGAGTCTTTCTACTCCGCCATCTTGGCTCTGCCCCCTCTTTACCTGAAAAGTATTTTTTAAGTACTTTTGAATGAAGAAAAATATATAAAGATACTAGGAGAAAGATGTTCTACTATTACAGATGAATATTTTAATGCCTGAAAAGACTAGATAAAGAACTTTCATTTAATTAAAATTGTCAAAATATATGTAGGAAAAAATTGTTTTCAGATGTGATTTGACTGGTTTGGGACAAAAAAAAATGAATTATAGAATGAAGATAAAGTCTTCTGACACATTGCAAAACATGAAAGTAGCATCTCACTTATTTGTGAACACTTTTATACTTTAAGGGAATAGGGAAATAACTTTTATTTATTAAAAATTGGAAAATGTGAGTATGAAGAAAACAGTTTCAAGGACACAACATTAGATGGTGGACCATGATGAGAAATTGCATTTGCAAGGTATTATGGTCCTTCAAGTCTTTTGTAAACAGTTGTTTTCAAGACTTAAAAGGGTAAAAGTAACAGAATTAATTAACAAATTAATTAACAAAATTAACAGACAAGAAATATATTAGTTTAGACTGGAGTGTGATTTCTAAAGTGCAAATGGAAATTTGGTGAATCATTAACTTTTAAGCAAAAAATTAGTCACCGAGGAACTAAAAGACTACACTATCAGCTTTTAAAGAGCTCATGGGTTTTACTCTCTCATGTGTTTCCCTGAAAGTTACCTGTCAAGAATTTTTTTTCCTAATCTCCCTCATAGATACTGAGTGCATTGGTAGAACAGTGTCATCCATATTTATGCATGGATTATGATGCAATTTATTATTAATGTGCTTGTTTAACACATGAGTACCTATAATATTGTTTCTTTTAGCTTATTGCTAAGTAAATAGTTATATTTAAGCTCTTAAAGGGAATTTATTATGTTTGGATGATTTGTATTAAGAGAAATGCCTTGGTGGGGGTTCAAGATCTAAATAAGTGAATAGTAATGGCATGTTACCTTTCAACAAACCCTTAAGGATTTATAAAATTTTAATGTAACTCCATGGTAAGGTAGTCTTTCTCTAGGAACCTACACTTACCGGTGTGAGGGCAGGCTGGACTGAGTGACTCTCGTGCAGAAATAGAGTCTATGTATGGATCAACAATGGGAATAAGAAAGCTTTGGGCTTGTTTTTAGCATTGCCAATGTATTAAAATTGTACCTTGTTCCTGTCCCCTGACCACTTCCCCTTCCTAGTTTGTATAGTAAGAATGCACTCAGTGCTCGCATACACAGTATAACAAGATCCCTCTTTTATATAGAAAGTATTCTAAGGTAAGGTTACTTAACTTATAATAAAGGTGTAAATGAAGCTTCTATGCTAACTACAATTTATTCACATTTTTTCACCTTGTTTAAGTAACTTACATTTCCCTGTTCCTCCTTGTTGTTGAGGGTTTTTTGTTTGTTTGTTTAATTTAATAGAAAATCCAATTATTATGTAAATATAACTCTGCTATAATTGCCACAAACAAGTTAGCATAACAATGAACGAGCAGTGAGCTTCTCAAGTTAAAGGAAGCTCTGATTTATGAGTGTCTCTCAGGTATGATTGATACAGACATTCCCAAGAGATGTTTTTAACTGCTTCCCCCACCTTAATTTTCATGTTTGCACTCTCTGATTATCTCAGCTGACGCATGTTGGCAAAGAAAAGTTGCTCTGAGAGAGAACTTCCCCACAAATTAATTTTCCTTCTCTTTCTTACTTATTGAAGACAAGAAGCCTACAAAATGCATTATTTAAAATGCCTCTTTTTAAAATGTTTCCAGCAGATGTTTATGGAGGGAAAATGCTGGATCTCTCTTGGCAAGACACAGAAGTGACATTTCTGGAGGGTTCTACTTGAAGAATTTGTCTTTCACATCATGTCTTTAAACATCTGCAAAAGCAATGGAATCTTTATTATCTTGATAACTTGAGGAAAGCCAATGCATAGAGCCCTAGAGTCCTTAAAAATGCTTTTTAATGGCACTGACAGATAAGAAATATTCTGTAATAATTTTTTCCTTCAGTAGAATTTCACCCCATGACCTTCTAACTCCAGACTGAGAAAGACTTGCCTTCAGAAAGAAAGAAAGGGGGAGGGGTGAGAAGAGAAAAGAAGAGAAAGCAGGAAAAAAGAAAGAAAAGATAGAAAAAATAAGGAAGGAAAAAAGAAAGGAAGAAAAGAGGAGAAAGAAAGAAAAAGGATGGAAGAAAGAAAGAAAGAAAAAGAGAAAGAAGGAAGGAAGGAAGAAAGAAAGAGAGAACGAAGGAAAGAAAGGAAGACAGAAAGAAAGGAGAACAAAGAAGAAAGGAAGGAGAGAAGGAAAAATAGAGGAAAAACTACTTTTACATTACAAAAACTTATGGTTGAGCTTTGTATATTTTCTACATTATAATTATCAACTTTAAAATCTTTCCAGACAGTTGAAGTTTTGAGAACAAACCAGTACCAGATAAGCTTCTGCCAAGTCTCCAAATCAGCTACTTTTATATTTTGTTTTTTTTTTATTCTTTTCAAAATTCAAAGTTTCCTAAGTTTTGTAAGAAAAAAAGTAGATGGAATATTTCAATTTCTGAGACCACAGTTGAGATGGTTTAGATGCCACATTGAAGGAGATGAAGGATGATCGCCAAAGCTGAAGGCTGTCCAATTTTGTTTGCGTTGTCTTAGAAAATAACCTCTAAAAGCAAAAACTCTAGTACTCCTTCACATTGTTTGTTTTCTTTTCTCTCTCAATGTATTGTACTCAGTATGCTATCAATCCTCTTAACACATCTTTTTTTCCCCCTTCTAGGACATTCTCTGAGTAAAGTTTTCTGGGCTGCTATCCAACCAGTGTCACAACTCACAGCTGTACTATTTGATCCAAGTGCTTCAATCTGCCACTGAGGCATAGCCAAGTGAGATGAAGGGTTTCTTTATTAAAACAGCACCCACATTTGCTCAGTCATTTAAGGTTATGATAGTTTCTTATTTTCAGGAACCTAGAAGTCAATGAAAACAGTTTCTGACATTGTAAGGCTCAATTCAGGAGTTCCTTTATTATTCTGTTTAGTTATATGTTTGAAAATGAAAAGGATGAAGTGTATTTAATTTACCACGAAGGATAATTTTTATTTGTGAAATTTTTTTTTATTTTAAACAAATACAAAATAAGAAAAAGAGCATTGCCATGTGCACAGTAGAACATGAGTGAGCCCTCCAAAACTACAGCAATAAATTTTCATTTCCAGGATGTCTATATAATAAATACTGCACATTGAGTTGAGAGTTGTCCATATTTTCTTTGCTTCCTTGCAAATTTTCTCTTGTTCTCTGATGTACGCTTTTTACTTTGTTCATTTGTCCCTCTCTCCCCACCCCAGTCTACAATTAAGCAGAAATTCACACACACACACACACACACATACACACACATATACACATACATGCACACACATATATATACATACATATGTCGACATGTATGTACAAAGATAAAAATATAGATGGATAGATAGATACAAACACATATATACCCATACACATATACACTTACACATATACTTAGAAATCAGTAATCAATCATTTTTTAAAAGTAATTTTCCTTTTCTCCTTAGGAAAATCCTCCAGTGGGGGTAGGAATGGGGAACAATTTTGGTTTTTTGTTGTTTTTTTTTCTCATAAGAAATCACCACAGCATGAGAAAGTATTTCTAGAGAATAAAAATGTTCTGCCTCCTTAAGATTCCATGTCACTTAAAGTTCACCTGCCAACCTCCAACTTCCCTTCCTTTTCTAGTCATAAGATGACACTGTGAAAAGACAACTGGCCTCGAATCCTAAGTCCTTTTCTAAGCTTTCTTATTCACTAACCATGTGATCTTGGCCAAGTGACTTCATTTCTATGGCTCACAGCTTCCTTAGCTATAAATTGAAGGGGTTGGACTAGAACATCCTTATGGCTCCTTTTAGGTTTAATGTTTTGTGGTTTTGTGATGTTAACTCAACCACATCCCATAAAATCAATCCATTCATAAAAGCAAGAATTCATTAAATAAACCTGCACACACACATTAAACATTTACAATATACAAAACAGTGTTGGGCACTAAAATACATAGAAAAAGAATTTAGCATGCATACAAAGAACATAGCACAGTTCTTCCTTTTCTTTCACGTAGCTTACAATCTATGAAGGGATCTATCCCTATTAATTCAGAAATATTTTGGTAATAATTAATGGCAGTCGTAACAGCAGCAATCATAATAGTCATTAATTTAAGCAGACATCAGGCTATCAACAATAACTAATTATGTTTCTTTAAGTATCAGATATGGCTTCTTATCCATTTCTTAAAGATAGTAGCAGCTCCCAATTCTTTTGAAAACTTCCTCCTGTTAGCCCACCTACCCTTAGAAATATAATTGTCTTTAAAGACTGCTTGTGAGGGAGAAATCTCTATTTTGTGGAAAACTTATATATTATGGCAATTGATGTTGGAAACTGTCTTAGCTGCATATTGTTTATAAAGCATGACATCTAGAATTTACAAAGATGCTCAAGAATGTATGTGTTTTATTTACTCTATCTTTATATTCACCTAGATAGTTTTAAATCTGACATCAATTTATTTAGAGTATATGTGCATAGGTATCTTTATATCAACAGCACGTTCGAGACTTCCTAAAGTGTATCTAAGGTGTTCGGTAAAATATATAATAATTTTGTCCATCTTTCCTTACATTTTCTAATTTTGATAAAGTTTAAGAAAAAGTGAAATAATAATCCATATTTACGCATCAATTGTGTTGAAATGATAAGGGCAGGCCTTTTAAGTTATACAGTGGTGTAGCAATTGCTTATTTCTGATTTGGGTGTTCCTAGGCTGCAGGATTCATTAAATGGCAGACAGCACAGTGGACAAAAACATTCCCCTCCAAACTTTTGGCAAGTATTTCTGTTGTTATTTGGTTATATCAGGTGTGTCTGACCCCTTGTGACCCCATTTTTTTTTGTTTTGTTTTGTGGAGGGTAGGGTGTTGGCAAAGATACTGGAGTGGTTTGCTAGCTCCTTCTACAACTCATTTAGGATGAGGAAA
Source organism: Potorous gilbertii (assembly GCA_028658325.1). NCBI lineage: Eukaryota > Metazoa > Chordata > Mammalia > Diprotodontia > Potoroidae > Potorous > Potorous gilbertii. Next base: position 5,147 of record JAQQSK010013855.1, read on the forward strand.
ATGAGAGGCATAGGATTAAGTGATTTGCCCAGGGTCACTTAGCTAGAAAATCTCTTATGGCCAGATTTGAACTCAGGAAATAAGACTAATTATAGGTCCCACACTCTATTTGCTGTGCCCCCTACCAGCCCCTTGCCAACTATTATACCCACCATTAAAAGCAGCTAGGTAGCACAGTGAAAAGAGCACCAGACCTGAAATAAGGAAGACCTAAGTTCAAATATGACCTCAGATAATTTTGGTCTTTGTGACCCTGGGCAAGTCCTTAACTCTGTTTGCCTCAGTTTCCTCATCTGTACATGAATTGGAGAAGGAAATGATAAACTACTTCAGTATCTTTGCCAAGAAAATCCCAAATGGCATCACAGCATTGGACATTCCTGAAACAACTGAACAATAACACCTACCATCACTCTTTAATATACCTGAATCTGGAAATACAACGAGCACAAATTGAAAATTCAGAGTATTCTATCTTCAATGACTCTTAGGTGTGGGTCTGGAGTAACACTAGTCTTTATTCCTTGGGGGATCCAAAAGGATGCATTCTCAAATATTTCTTGCCTCAACTGATTTAATTCAATAAACAGGTGCATTGCTTTTGTACTGAAGAGACAAAGGCATTAATATGTATGTAGATATATATCTATGTTTATATATATATATATGTATACATATATATATATAAGCTCATGGAACTTGAATTCATTAAGTGGTGGGGGGTGTCTTCAAACATAGATAACTAAATACAATATAAGCAAGATCTTCTTGCTATGATTTGAACACTTGTTCGTGAGTGGAAAGAAATATAGAATGTGGTTTCATGTTATTTCTCTACTCCCAGAAAAACTAGGTAACTCTATAGACCTATGCCTACGAATTTCTCAGAATCGTGATATGCTGATGAGTCCTGGCACCTTTCTCAATAGAGAAGGGGCCTTCTGAGGATAAACTTGGGATGCCTCTTTGCAGGTTTCTGTCACAACTGACAGTGGTTATGGTTCATGTGCATTGGTATCCCATACATCATGAGAAAGCTGGTAATGACAGAAAATACTTGTCATTTTCTGTCAAGAGCAAGGCACTGAAGTGGTACTAAAAGGTTACATCATTGTGAATTTACACAGATATCCAACAAGAGCTTATGGCAGAGCAAACACAACATTACGAAAGCTTTTCCAGACCCAAGTGGCAGCCTTATGTTTCAATGTCACCTAATGATATCAAGAAACCCTCACTTATATGCTGAACTCCATAGAGTCCTAAAATTGATCTGTAAGACCAGAATATCGAACAGCGATCAAGCGCTCAACTCTAAGGAATTTGGAGAATTGAGATAACAATCTTGCTACTGTCTACAATATAAAGGTAACAGAAAAACTTTATTTGCTACTATAAAACCAGATCAATTTGAAGTGAAACAATTACTGGAGTCTATATTTATTGTCCAAATCAAAACTGATTTTTTTTTTAATTTGAGGTCAGACATCACATCCCCACTATTTCTATTACATTTAAATATAATCTCTGCTTCATTTTCATAAAGGATATGTGTGACCCTCTCATTTCCCTCTTTTCACCTCAGTGGTTCCCTATTACTTCCAGGAACAAATATCAAATCATTTGGGGGCACTCCAAAGCCTTCACCAACCTGGCCCCTCCAAACCTTTCCAGTCTTTGTATAGGTTACTCCACTCCATGTACTACTTGATCCAGTCACATTGGATCCTTGCTGCTCTTCTCAGAAGATGTTCTATCTTCAGACTAGCATTTTCACCAACTGTCCTTCACTCATGGAATATTCCTCCTCCTCTCCAACTCCTGGCTTCCTTAAAGTCTAAGCTAAAATCTTGCCTTCTCAAAGAAACCTATTTAATGTTAATTATATTTGATTCAGACCCTACATATTGAGTATCTATTCTCTGTAGGTGCTGCAAAGCCCTCTATTGATTATCTATAATTTGTCCTGTATATATCTCATTTGTATATTGATGTTTTGATGTCTTCTGTATTTGGAATGTGAGCTGCTTGAGAGGAAGACTGGATTTTGCCTTTCTACACTCAGCACTTACCAAAGTACCTGGCACATAGTAAGCATTAACAAATGCTTACTGACTGATTTAGCACTTGATTTATGAGATGATAAAGAGATTGATCTAGATAGTAGGTTTATTGCATTATCAGTATATATATATATATATATATATATATATATATGTATGTATATATATAAGTGTGGGTGAGCATACATAAAGACATATTTCAGTTATCTTTCTATAATGTGTATAAACATATGCATTTTGTAAAAATAACTTTAAAAGTCATAAACTTAAAAAAATAGAATTTGAAGTTAAAGAGACCTTAGAGGACATCTAATCTAAAACCCTACCAGAAAAAAAAATTAAAGAGAAAATGAAGTCCAAAAAGTATAAGAATCTTGTTCAATGAGTATGTGAGCTTCTGTGACTGCACATCTGATATCTTCCTGTCAGTCCCTCCCTTCAAGCCCCATCTTAAATTCTAACACCATCCTGGATTTTCCTGTGACCCATAACCAGGTATGAACTCTTCCTCCCTTGAACACCTTGAGAATTTATTTCTATTTCTTTTGGCAATCAATATACCCTGCATCATTTTTGTTTCCATGTGATAGGAAGAGAACATTGCATTTTCTAGTCATAGAACCTAGGTTTCAATACTAGCCTTGATAATTACTATTGCCGTGACATTAGTTCTTCAGTCATTTTTTTGTCATGTCCAACTCTTCAGGATCTCATTTGAAATTTTCTTGGCAAAGCCATTTGAGTGGTTTGTCATTTCCTCCTCCAGCTCATTTTACAGACAAGCAAAGTAAAGCCAACGGCATTAAGTGACCTGTCCAGGGTCACACAACTAGTACATGTCTGAGGTCAGATTTGAACTCAGAAAATGAGTCTTACTGAATGAATCTAGTCCTGGTTCTCTATCTGCTGTGCCACCTAGTTGGCCTATGAGGCTAGGCACTGAATATCGATGGTCCTCAGTTTCTTTAAAGTCCTTAGCTGGTTCTTATACCAACTATAAATCTCTTCCTACATTACAACTTCCTTGAAGGGCATATTGACTCTTATTCATGGTTTAGGGCTTTGCAGCACCTACAGAGAATAGATACTCAATATGTAGGGGCTGAATCAAATACAAATAAAAACACTGGACATCTAGAAGGGAACAGAGAGGCCACTCTATTTCTTAGCTGGTACCAGATTTGAGATCACCACCTTGTAATGTAGTTTAAGATCAGGTAGTGCTAAGCCACTTTTCTTTGCAATTTTAAATCCTTTGATATTCTTGAACATTCGCGTTTTCTCTTTTTCTCCTGTTCCCTCTTTTAAAGTCTGTTTTCTTCTGACTACTGCTTTATTTTTTGTTCCCTCCCTTTTATTATCTCTTCTCACATTTCCCTGTTGAGTAAGATAGATTTCTGTTACCAATGAAGTATGTAGATATCCTTTCCCTCAATTTAGATGTGAGCGAGGCTCAATTTTTACCCACCTTCTTACCCCCACTCTTGCCATATTCCTTCCCACTGTAAAAGATCTTCCCTATGTGCCTTTTTATGTAAGATAATTACCCCTATTTTTCTTCTCCCTTCCCATACCTTCTTTTTATGCAGAATCCTTCTTTCTACCTTAATAAAGATTAAGTTCTTAAAATATACATTTCTCATCTTTGGAAATAGAAAAACAGTTTAAAACTTATTTAAATTATTGTAACTCATTCAAGCTATTATTTAAAACAAACTATGCTATATTTATTGATTCCCTTATGATTTCTCTTTCATATTTTTTTTATGTTTCTCTTGAGTTTTGTGTTTAAAAGCCAAATTTTCTGTTCAGCTCTGATCTTCCCACCAAAACTTGAAAGTCTTTTATTTCTTTAAATATTGATTTTTGCCTTGAAGGACTACCCTCAGTTTCTCTGGTAGGTTGTTTTTGGTTGTAATTCTAGCTCTTTTGCCTTTCAGAATAGGATACTCCAAGCCCTCCAGTCCTTTAATGTGGTAGCCACTGAATCTTGTGTGATTATAATTGTGACTCCATGATATTTGAATAGTTTCTTTTCTGCTATCTGAAGTACTTTCCCTTTGACCTAGGAGCTCTAGAATTTACATATATTACTCCAGGGAGTTTTCATTTTTTTTTCATTTTTCAGTTTTTCATTTTCTCTCAGTTGTTAATCAGTGGATACTTTCACTTTCTATTTTTACCCTCTGGTTCTAGGATACCAGGACAGTTTTCTCTAATAATATCTTGGAATATAATGTCTAGACTCTTTTTTTTATCATGACTTTCAGGTAATCCAAAAATCCTTGAATTTTCTCTCCTCAATATTTTTCCAGATCAGTTGTTTTTCTAATGAGATATTTCACATTTTCTTTTGTTTTTTCATTCTTTTGACTTTTTTATTAATGTCTTGTGTAGTCAGTCATTCACTTCCACTTGCCCAATTCTAATTTTTAAGGAATTATTTTCTTCAATGAGCTTTTTCACCTCTTTTTTCCATTTTGCCAATTATGTTTTTAAGGTGGTATTTTCATAGGTACTTTTATGTCTTTTTTTACGAAGGTATTTTTTTTATATTTGTCTTCCTTTGTTTTCATTTCTTTACATAATTTTTCCTCTACCATTCTTATTTGATTTTGAAAATCATTTTTTGTTCTTCCAGGAATTTTTATTAGGCTTGTGTTCATTGCACATTTTTTTTCTTTCAGGATTTACTTGTAGCTCTTTCAACTTCATTGTCTTCCTCTTAGTTTGTCTTATTTTCCCTGTCACTATAGCAGATTCTAGGGTCACATTGTTTTTCTGTTTATTTGTTTGCTCATTTTTCACCCTACTTCTTGATGAGGAATTTCATGATAATGCTGTTCTCACTATGGGGGCAGGAGAGACTCTGTCTCAAGTTTCATGTTTTTTTCATACTTCTGTTTTCAGAGCTACTTCTGCTGTGTAGGAACTTGGGGTGGGAGGGGCTTCCATGGTAGTGTGATCCAAGGAGTGATTTAGTCATAGTTCTTGGTTTGAACCTTGTCCATACCCAGGAAAGACCTCTTCTTATCCCTTAGGATTCTAATCAATACTGTTTCTCTTTGTTTCTGATTCCTTGGTCTCAGAAGTGATACTGCTCCCCTCAAAGCTTGTTATTTACTTCCTCTTTTTCTAAAGTGATCCTCTCTGCCCTTGAGATATGATGCACAAGTGGGCATAGGCAATAGATTGCCCCTTGTTTTCTTCCTCCCTATTGACTAGAAGTGCTCCTCTCCACTCTTGAACTGTAACTCACAAGTGGGTATAGGCAATGGAATTACCAAACAATATTTAGGACTGCATCTGGAGCTAGCACAGGGATACCCTGTAATCTCTTTCTTACCTGTTGCCAAGTTTCAATACTGTCTCTGGTTTGAGAACTTTGAAGGTGCTACTGCTTTTATCTCCATCCCCTAGCCAATCATTTTTCATTAACATGGGCTGATATCCCTCTCTCAACCTCTGTTATCTTGGGCAGAAGAGTGTCTCACTGTGAACTTTTAGTTCCTCTGTCATCTCAGAATTCAATTAAGTGTGTTATTTCAAAGTTGTTTGGAGGGAATGCTGGGAGAGCTCAGTTGAATGATTTCTGTACTCCATCATCTTGGCTTTCTCCCCCAAAGTCCCATTTTCATAAATATTTACGCACAAATAAATTATTATGATGTAATGGAATTCTTTCTGGATACTGTCAGAAGATTTGGATCTGATCTACGCTTTTGTTATCTAAATGCTCTGGATCAGTCTACGCCACACCTCTGGACATCAGCTTCGATGTTCATAATGTATCTGTTTGATCAGGCATTCTTCATAGATAATTTCACCTTCTAATTCCACACTCTTCTTAATCACTAAAACGTTTCACCTTTTTTTAAACTCTACTATGATATCTATTCTTCCTTTAATGGACTTGGTCAATATAGTTTCTCTAATCTCAGGATGATTCTTAGACATAGCAAACTTTTTTTTTAAATAACCTTTTCTAAATGCTCTAAATCACTATTGACTAGAGAGATGCAAATCAAAACTACTACATCACACCTATCAGATTGGTAAACATGACAGAACAGGAAGATGATAAATGTTGGAGAGGAAGTGAGAGAGTTGGAACACTAATTCAATATTG
>JAQQSK010013856.1:0-11337 GCA_028658325.1 Potorous gilbertii
AACATTTAAAAATGATTATAAGCAGAATTTTCCTTACCTAGGTTTTAAAACAATGTCTAAAATATTCTCAAGCTCTTATCTAATTTTCACAGTTATCCTACATTCATCTTTTCAGTTTGGTTAATATAAAATAAATTACTATTAATTTCTTTACAAGAAATTTTTTTAATGTTGCAATTCTAACTCCCTTTTTTTTGTTTCTGTTCATGAAGCAGAAACACGGATACAAATGAGAGAAGAGTCATGCTAATGAATAAGGAAACGATAACAATTAGACACTTAATACCAACCTGTTTTTCCTTATTTAAATTTTTGGAAAATCCCAGACCTATTTGACATTCATGAGTCTATCGTGAAACGTTAAACATGCAGATTTTTCTTTTTTTTCCTTCACTTATGCTAGGACCTTATCAATATAATTGGAATCCCACTTGATGTGCTGTATTTAATTACACATTATTATGTTTAAATTGCATGTCTTGTTCAGTATAGTTCATAGAAAACCATAGGTACAGATGGTCCATTAATAGTAATAAAAAAGGCAAATTAAAATTATGCAAAATCCTTTGGAAATCAACTCCTTCCACAGCTGATATTTTCAAGAAAGAGTCTGTGTTTAAAATCTAATGTGATAAGACCTCCTGCTGACATAAGAAACCATCTTCTAGGAAACACAGTGTCTTTATCTGAATTATCTTCTGCTGGCAGAAGGGGCCGAGGACTTAATTTATTTCAATAAACAATTCTTATGACAAGGCTTCAAGTCCATGAATGATAGAGCCTGATCTCCTATGACTTAAGTGAAAGGAGTTCTTAAACTTCCTTGTCTATCAATATATCCTTTGGCAGTTCATCACCAAGAGTCTAGAATCCCTCCATTGTGTTCTCTGTCCATTGTCCTGAATAAGACAGCTTGGACAAACAGAGCAGGCAACTTCCAGCAGTCACTAGGCCTTTGTTGAAGGCTTAAAGAAAGAGGATCCAGAGAATGAGGAGGATGTAAATGTATTTTTGCTGAGTCTGTCACAGTTGAAATCTTCAAGATACCACGCATGCTGATGGGAGGGAAAAAATAAACAAATTAGCAATGAACGTAAGAGTTAAAAAGAGACAAAAGTGGGTAGATCCCTATCAAATAATCTTTCCTGAGTCTCAATTTCTTTTTGTGTAAAATAGTTTTCCTTTTGTGTAAACCAGTAACAATGACCGGTAATACTTTAAAACTTGTAAAACACTTTACAAACTTTGGCTGTTGTAAACTATTGTAAAATACTTGAGAGTAAATTTTCTTCCCCATATTTTCTTTGTAACTCCAGTCCTTGCCCTGTAGTAGTGCTGAGCAAATGCTTGTTGATTGACTGATTATGCCTCCCAACAACTGTGTGGGGAAGTGATACAAGATTTTCATCCTCCTTTTACAGATGAAGAAAGTGACGTGCAACATTCTAAGTGACTCATACAGATCACATAATTAATATTAGGTAGGATTGAACCCGAGTCTTTCCAACACTCAGTGCAGTTGGCTGTCCACTATATCTAGCAATTGTCATTCATAATTAGCAATGATAATATCTAGTAATTATATGGCCCTTTAAGGTTTACAAGGTGTTTTTCCTACCTTTATGACTTAGCATATGTCACAACCTCTTGCAACTAATTTTTTCAAACTGTAAAATGAAAATATTGGACCAAATAACCACCAAGATCCCATTTAACTTAGTATTACCAAATAATTTTAGTATTTTAAAGCATATAGGACCTAATAAATCATGGAATGAAAGGCACCCTCTAAATCATTAAGACAAACCCCCTTCTTTTAGATTTGAGGAAACAAGCCCAGTGAGGTTTGAACACCTCACCATGATCAAACTGTTTTGTTGTTCAGTTGTTTCAATCATATCCACTTCTTCATAACTTCATTTGGGGATTTCTTGACAAAAGTACTGGAGTGATTTGCCATTTCCTTCTCCAGTTCATTTTACAGTTGAGGAAACAGGGGCCAACAGGGTTAAGTGACATGCCCAGGGTCACACAGCTAGTAAATGTCTGAGGCCAGATTTGAACTTAGGTCTTCTCAACTCCAAGACTGGCACTTATCCACTGCACTACCTATTTGTCCCATATCAAACAATTAGTGGCAGAGGTAGGGACTTGAATTCAATTCTCCTGAATTCTCATTTTGGAGCTCTTTTCTAGGATATATTTTGAATAAACCAATGAGGAAATGGAGATTTCCATGAGAAGATCAGGTAGAGCAGTAAAGAATAAAAGGGACCATTTAAGGGTAACATTGGAGGTAATGACTAAGATCATCTCTACTCCAACCTTTCCAATGGTTTTGAGGAATGAGAAGAAAGGCTATTGTAGAATAAAGAATTCAAACATACAGCTCTATACCTCCAAAAATTAATGCAAAAAGTAATCAGTAAGCTTACCACCAACTGTGATCTTCTCTATATGAATGGAAGAACAATCCACAAAACATGATTACAGTTGCGACCATGCAAAACAAATGACATTCTTAATATATTCAGCAATTAGAAATGGGGAGGTCACACTTCAATAGGAATTTGACTTTAGAGAATCAAGGACCAATATTTGGGCAAATATGGGTCATAGCTCTTGGCTACAACACTGACTAACTGAAAAGGAAGGGAAAGCCCCTAGAATTCAGGAAAGTCATTCCTATGATTGTATTCTTATATATCCATATTACTTTTACACCTTAATTCTGAAATATCTACCACCCCCAAGAGCAACCTGCCAATACCACAAAATTATTTGAGTTCGCCATCTATTGTTTATGAACTCCAATTTTTTCTTTGACTCTAGATGAACTGAAGTTGCAAATAGAGACCATAATAATTCAAGGGGGTCGGGGTAGGGGTTGTTCACTTAGAATATAAGGAAAATAACAATTTTTTAGAAACAGACTTTTATGACATTCACGCTGCATTGATGCCTTTTAAGAGTTCCGTTATACATTGAATTCCCTCCTGTATTCACCCCTAAAAAGGGAAGGATATAACCAATCAGCTTATCGCATGAGTATTACAAATCAGTAGCATCAACAAAAGATCACGGGACCATCCAATCAGAGCTGCAAAGGACCTTGCAGATCAGGAGTATCTTGTGGAAGCATTTCCCATTCTATTTCATGTGCCTACTTGACATGCACCATTCATGTCTAGCTCTTTCCATTCTACTACTAGACTCCTAGCCCAGGTCACCTTCCTCTCTCATTTCAAGCATATTCTTTCCAATCGTGTTTGCGTCTTTTGCTTTGTCTAAACATTTCTTCCCAATCTGCTGACATTTTCCCTTCTCACTTCTGCCTTCACAGTCAGAGACATACCCTTAAACAGGTTTATGCCACTGCCTCCTAGGATAGGCAGTTCAACACCTTTTCTCCAATATGTGAATATCTTAAGTTGTAAAATGTTGTGAGGATCTTCCTGAAATGTCTCTTAAAAAAACCCAAATCCCATTTGAAGATGTCGTGTTTGAACAACAAGATAATAATTTGAAAACAACTTCTAGCATTTTCTAGAACATATGCTGAATTGTATTTCTAATTCAGTATCAACTTAATGGCTAAAGGTTAGAAACAAATTATTACTGGTCTGAAAATAGAGAAGGTCAGGATTGGAAGTAAGTGTGAGTGGCAGGTCATTTAGGCCATTCTCTTCTCCAACATCCCTCTCAAAGGATCAACCAGCTCATATCAGAAGACATTCAGTGATGAAAAACTCATTCTCATTATCTTAAAAAGCAATACAATTTTTTTTAGTGGGAATGGAGTCTATTGTTATAAATTTATGCTCAAGAAGAATCCTCCTTCCCTCTCTCTCTTAGGTCCTCTTTTCCTTTTCTGCTCACTGACAGCCCTTTTGAGGTATCACACAAAGATTTACATCTAGCCATCAAAACTGCTGAATGATTTCTGATATCAATACTGTTATTTATAATAATTAATAACTGTAAAGAAATTGGATAGCTTTTGATGGCTTTGCTTTTGCCCTGATGAGCAACAGAATGATATACATTTTGAAAGTAATTCTATAAAATTAATTCATTTTAGATATCTTCCTCTCATTCTTCTATAGCTGTTATCTGTAACCTCCTAGGACATTGTTCTTCCTTTATAATACATTTAATGCCTGGCTCTCATCCTTCCCCTCCACCCTGATTCTTTCCCTTACTGTAAGGGATTTCAAAATATCTGTTGATGCTTTATTAAGTACTGTAGTGTCTTAGTTTCTCAATGTATTCATCTCTCATGACCTCAGCTACAAATAGAAATGCTCATATCCTTGACCTTGCCATTTTCTATGAATGTTTTAGTTCTCCTAACAACTGAGAAATTCCTTTTTCTGACCACAATCTCCTATCATCCCATCTCTCCCTATGCCTGTCTGTTACTAAATGCCTTTTTTATCCTCGCCATTACCTACAATTCCTCCACCCATCAGGGTTTTGTCAGTTCATCATCCTTGCAATACATCTCTTACTACAAAGAGTTTTAAGCATTTTTTGCATGTGTTTAATGGATCCCTTTGGTAATCTGGTGAGACCAATGGATTCCTTCTCAGAATAATCTTTTAAATAAATAAAATAAAATGCATAGTATAACAACGGAAATCAATTATATTCGAATTCAGGTGTCAAAATATTAAAAACAACCAGTTTGGGTTTTTTTGCAGAACTTCTGCCTAAGTGAATCAGGTCAATTTTACACTGTCCCCAGTTTAAATCCCTGGTTCCCTTGACCTATTGTGACTCATGCCTGGCCAGTCCCCAGCCCTGGATGATCCCAACATCTACCTTCCCCAGTCTTACATTTAACTGGATAAGAATTATGTAGCAATGCTGACTGGGTCCTCTACAACTTTATATGTGATCTAATATCAACTAGGTACTCATAGCATCAGAACATCAAAGGATTTTTTAATTCTCCCTAATTCATCTTCTATCCTAATCTCACCAGGTTTCCCTTCTCCCCTCAATCTTGAAATTGAGGATAGCATCTAATACTTTGTGTACAAAATCGAGGGTTTCTCAAGAGTTCCTTCATCTCCCCTCTTCATCTCATGACCCCTTGACTGAGTCCTCCACCATTTCCTCCTTTATTCCAGCCTTTGATGAGAAGGTAGTGCTTCTTCTCACAAAGTTCAACCCCTCTAAATATACCCTTCATCCCACTTCCCCCAGTCCTCCCCAGAAGATTGTCCCTACTATCCTCCACACTCTGTTTGCGATCTTCAGTATCTCTGATTTCATCTATGCTGCTTATAAAAATGCCTTTTAAAATACTCACTAGATCATACTTTCCAGGTTAGCTGACATTTCTCTTGCCTTTCTCATCCAACCTCAATGTGGTACTGTGGAGAAAGCTCTGTCTCTAGCGTCAGAGGACCTGGGTCTAAATAGCCTCTATGATGTTTGCTACTGATGTGACCCTGGGCAAGTCATCTCATTTTCTTGGGCCTGAGTTTCCTCATCTTGATGACCCTTGGGTGTCATCTGATTCAACTAAGTCATTTTATATATGAAGAAAATGTGGCACAGAGAGATTAAATGACTTGCCTGGGATCCCATGGCTAGTTGGAGTCTGAGGGTAAATTTGAACTCAAGTCTTTTTAACTCCAGGCAACTAGGTAATGCAGTAGATAGAGTGCCAGACCCAGAGTTAGGAACACTCATCTTCCTGACTTCAAATCCAGCCTCTAACACTTACCAGCTGTGCGACCCTGGGCAAGTCCCTTTACCCTGTTTGCCTCAGTTTCCTCATCTGTAAAATGATCTGGAGAAAGAAATGACAAACCACTCCAGTATCTTTGCCAGGAAAAACCCAAGTTGGGTCATGGACAGTCAGACATGACTGAAAATGACTGAATAACAACTTCCTAACTCCAGTCCCTGTACCATTTATAGGGATCCATTTTTATTTGAGTTTGACACCATGGCCCTGTACCAATAAAATCACAAATTCAATTCTTATGGATATATATATATATATTTATATGAGTGTGTATGTAAGTATGTATGTATATGCCATCTTCTGCATTAGGTTATAAGATTTTTGAGGCCAGCATCTGTTTCACTTTGGTCTTTGTATGCCCAGAACCTCACATAGTTAATACATGTCACAGGTCAGGGATTCAATCAATGCTTGTTGACTGATTGATTTATTGATAGGGGACACAGAAATGAGAGAAAAAAGGAACAAGATAATCTCTGACTAAAGTTTAATTTTATAAAATGTTAGATTTATTTTTCAGTTTTTGTTCTTTAGTGATGAAAATGGGGAAATTTGTTGAGGGCAGAGCATGATTCCAGTAGCTATAAGCTCACTAGCAAATTCAGCTAATCTGAGAACGTAATAAAGGTAACACATATTCCAATGGATCCATGAGCATAATGATGTGGATATTTCCTCTTTGGCAAGGGAGATCATGATCCCCAGCCATGCTTACCTGTATGTGAGATTTTTCTCCTTTTCCTCCCTTCACTTTGGTACAGGGATCCGTGCTCTCCTGATATTTCGATGAGAGTAATGTTAAGTAGAATAATGGATAGAGCAGTTCAAATCCTGCCTCAGAACTTCACTAACTTTGTGACCCTGGACAAGTCATTTAATGTCTCTGTGCCTCAGTTTCCTCACATATAAGAAGAAAGACTTGATTTAATTCCTAAGTGTCATTTCAAGCGCCAAATCTGTAATACTGTTTTCTTTCATTTGGGCCAGACAATGTTTGTCTTCCTTTTTTCTTCTGATGACATCATTTGTACTGCTTTCCTTGCATAAATCCTTCCTTGCAATGTGCTTTAGCCTGCTTGTACCCCTCCAGGTAACTCATATAGTCTCATTAGCTGATATTTTTACATAAATGTCATAATTAATAGTCCTGGATCAGAGCAATTGAGTAGAAGTGTCTGGGTTGACATTTATATTTCCAACATTAATGGATTATTTTAAACTTATAGCAGTGGTATTATCCTTGAGGTAAGCCAGTTAGATAAGGTTTCTTCATCCTGAGGACACAGAGGGTCACAAATACAGAGATGATTAGTGACTGAGGAATATTGATGAGTGTAGATCTAATGCCAAAGGACTTCTATCAACTCTCATCTAGTCTTAGTTAACAAGTAATTACCAAGAACAAAGCAGCAGAAAGGTGGTGCTGAAAGAGTTCCCGAAGTCAGGAAGACTCATCTTCCTGAGTTCAAATCTGGTCTCAGACTCTTAATAGTTGTGTGACCCTGAGCAAGGCACTTAACCCTCTTTGCCTTTGTTTCCTCATCTATAAAATGAGTTGGAGAAAGAAATGACAAATCACTCTAAGATCTTTGCCACCAAATGGGATCACGAAGAGTCGGACACAACTGAAATGATTGAACAACAACACTGTGCTAGGGATACCTAGGGATACGATAGGGATACCAAGAAAGACAACAATATGGTCACTGTCCTCAAGGTTCTCATATTCTGATGAGGGAGACAACATGTAAATATCTCTATATGCAAGGTATGTAGAGTCAAATGGAACATAATCTCAAAAGTAAGCTATTAAGCAGTATGTGACTGGGGAAGGTATGTCTGTTCATACTTCGTTGTTGAAGAAGACCATACCATCAGAGAAATGACATGACTTGCACTTGACTTTGTTTTGAGTGAGGGAGGGCTGTGCAAGTTATCAGCTTCACTTCTCCTCTAGAGAAGCCATCTGAATCCTATGATCAGATATTCATCAGGATGACTGGAGATGACCCAGGCTGAGGCAATTGGGGTTAAGTGACTTGCCCAAGATCACACAGCTAATGAGTGTCAAGTGTCTGAGATGAGATTTAAACTTAGGTGCTCCTGACTCCTGCCCTATCCACTTCACCACCTAGCTGCCGCACTGGGAAAGGTCTTCTTGTAGGAAGGGACATTTGAACTAAATTTTGAAGGAAGTCAGGTATGCCAGGAGGCAGAGGTGAGGTTGCTGGGCATTCCAGGCAAAGGGGCTAGTCAGTGCAAAGGCAGAGTTTGGGAAGATGAGACTTCATGTTCAAAAACAACAAAAAGTGAATTCAGATCATAGAATACTTGGTGGGTTGTAAAGTATAAGAAGAATGGAAAGCTAGGTGCAAGGAAGAGAATATTTTTTATTTGACTCTGGAGGCAATAGGTAAGTAGCCACTGGGGTTGACTAAGCAAGGGAATACTTCCTTTTAGGAAATGTGTGTTGGCAGCTAAATGGATGGTGGATTGGAGCTGAGAAAGAAGGCAGGAAGATCCACCAGATGACGGATTGTTTTAGACCAGATATGGGGTGATAAAAGCCAGGACAACAGGTGCAAAAGTGTGAGGAGGGGACCTCTACAAGAGGTGTCAGAAAGGTTAGAAATAAGACTTGTCTTCTTCCTAAACATTAGGAATAAAACTTATTTCCATCTCTTTGTTGTTACAAATGGTGCTTTTACAAATATTTTATACGGATGGGTTATGGTTAACGTTTTTCTCCAGGATGTAACCTACTCAGGGTCTAGACTCAACAGTGGGATCATGGAGTCAAGAGATATGAACAATTTTGTAACTTTTATTAATACAATTTTTAAAAGACAGATTCTTCAGACTGTAAGTTGGTAAGCTTGATTTCCTCCGCACAAAAAAATTGTAGATTATATTATTAAAGAGAATATTATGCATACTTATAAATAGTATAGGTAATTCTTACAAGCTAGTATGGATTTAATGGGAACATCAGTGCATGTAAGCTCCTCTGGGGCAGAGACAATCTCATTTTTATATTTATATCACCTGTGCTGAGTACATAAGCATATGCTGATTGTTGGGCTGAATTGAAGTCATAGCTGACATTTCTTTTTTGACTGGATTTATTAGATTAGTAGTGCCTGAAGGGAATGCTTTGAGCATGGTCTATATACTAGGATGTCAGCAAAGCCTTTATATGCCATAGTTTTCTCACAACATCCTTGTGGATGAGATGGAGAGAAGTGAGTTCAATGATAATACAGTTATGTGGGTTCAGAACTGCTTAACTGACTGGTTATGAGGAGTCCAGAGGGATGTCTTTATGGAATGCCAGAGGGCCCTGTCCTTGGTATTGTGCTGTTAAGCACTTTTATCAATGATGTGATCAAGGCACAGATGGCAAGCTTATAAAATTTGCAGGCGGCATGAAGTTGAGAGGAATAGATAATATATTGGATGACAGAATCCATATCCAGAAAGCCTGACAGGTAAGAATGATGGGCTACAGCTAACAAGACACAATTTAACAGAGGAAAATGTAAAAATCCTACACTTGACTTCAGAAAATTGAGGATATGAGTTCAGAATCAGGGTGATGTTACAAAAAAGAAGCCCATATCTAAATATCCAGGTGCTTTATTATGAGTTCATAAAATTTATAAATTGATTACAAATTATTAAAAATTATATACACACAAATGTGTGTGTGTATGTGTGCATGTGTGTGTGTGTAGGAAATGATGCAGCACCAATAAAAAATAAAATAAAAGAATCTATGTAGAGCACCCATAAGTAGTTGTCTTGTTACACTCTGTCCCAAATTACTACATTTAGTCTGAGTCTAGCTCTAAACCTCACATTTTATTTTTTTTTTAATGTTTTATTGATGCCTTTTGGTTTTACTATATATTTCTTTCTTGTTCAGGATATGCTTCTCTCCCTACCCTACCCAGTAAGCCTTTCATTACAACCAAACAACAAATCATCAAAGCCAGACTATACATTGACTGTGTATCATATCCAATATTCTGTAGTCTCTTACTCCAGTGAAAGGAGAGGTTGAGTATCACATTTTTGAAGGGATTTACTGACAACCTGGGGAGTGTCTTGAGGACAAAGATTAAAATGATATGGAGCCTGGCACATAGCAGGTCTCTCACAATTGCTTCCTCACTTGACTCCCTTCTTGTCAATACTTTATTTCTCTTGAATTTAATTTATATCTACTTGATGATTTCTTGTTTGTATACTTGTTTTCTACCAGTAGAATACAAAACCTCCTGGAGGATAGGGACCTTTTGTCATTTTTGTCTTTGTAGTGTCAGCACCTCACACATAGTAGGTATCTAATATTTTCTGTTTAACTGAACTAGATTACTACTGTTTAAATATTTGTGTTACGTTATATTAAATATTTGTATTATATTAAATATTTGTGTGTATTGAGAGATGCTATTATTTTAATAATATTGATTATTAAATTGAGAGCCAGTCTTTTTTCCTCATTTTCCTCATTAAGACCCAGCTCTTGCTGAAGTCAATCTCTGAAGGACATGACTGATTGAGATTGCCCCTAGTCTTCCAGGAACATGCTTTTCAATCTTATCCAACTATGAGACTTAACTTGTGTTTAGAGTATAGACAGAACCCAATCTGGGCTAGTTTTTATTCTGAGGAAAGGATCCCTTGTCCTTGTAGCCCTCCTTTAGAGTCTGGGGTGACCCAGTTCATGAAGGAGAAAACCAACCAGAGTGCTCTGGAGGGAGGTGGATTCCTCTTATTCAGATTGCTGGTGTCAGCTGAGTCTGCAAGAGGAGCTAAATACTTTTAGCCTGCCTCCTCATTAACTGTCCACCAATGAAGGCTGAGTTTCACTTCTCAAGGAGTTCTGTGTTAGAAGAGAAACTGAGAAACTGGTGACTGAGAGAAAGCACTGACCATCAATTTATTGACTGCCAGTTAGTTTAATTAATAAATTATTAATTACCCAGAAATTCTGTCTCTTCAGTTTTTTTTTTTCATTCATTTCAGTATCAAGTGCTTTCTGAGGCATAGAGATTACCACATGTTCAAATTCTTGGAGTTATTAAATATCAACTTCAAGATGTAAGGATTTAGATTAAGGTCTTCCCAGCTGCAAATCTAATGCTACTGCAAATTGACTAAGTGGTCTTTAGGCAGTTCTCTTTACTCTCCAGTACTCCAGGCCAAAGGTTCTCAAACTTTTTGGTCTCAGTACCCCTTTATGGACCCTTTTACACTCTTAAAAATTATTGGAGCTCCCCAAGAGCTTTAATTTGTGTGAATTAAATCTAGAAAAATTTACCATTTTTGAAATTAAAATGGATACATTTTATGTATTTATATAAACTGTGTATTTATTAATTCATCTTAATATAATGACAAACTCATCATGTTAACATAACTTTCTTAATGGCTATGTTTTCCAAAACAAACAAAAAGAAAATTGGTGAGAAAAATGGCCTAATTTTATATATATTTACAACCCCCTTTTATGTCTAGTTTAAGAAAAGATGGCTAAATTCTCACATCTGCTTCTGCGTTTAATCTGATAT
>JAQQSK010013857.1:0-11337 GCA_028658325.1 Potorous gilbertii
GTTTTTCCTCCACCTCTCTAACTTGATTTTCAAAATCCTTTTTGAGCTCCTCCATGGCCTGAGCCCTTGGGGTATCTCTTTCAGATATTTGGGATACAGAGGCTTCGACTCCCATGTCTTTACCTGATGGTAAGCAGACCTCGTCATCGTCAGAGTCAAATGGAGGAAGTCTTAGTTTTTTTCCCTTTTCTGGGCATTTTCCCAGCCAGTTACTTGATTTGTGAGAGTCCTCTCCACCCCCTGGCCTTGATTCGCCCTAGTGCTTGGGGTCTGAGATTCAAATGCTGCTCCCCAGCCTCAGGGCTTTTGGCGGCAGTCTTGACTGCTCTTCAATGGGGGCTTATCTGCTGGTTCTCAGGTGGGGGCAGGGCCGCCTCTCAGGCTCAGTTCCCTCCGGGGGTTTTATGCAGAGATCCTTTGTAGTGGAGCTGGGGTGGAGCTCCAGCCTGCTCCGGGAGTCTCTGGCCGAGCTGCCTCAGCCTCTGCCGCGGCGGCCGCCTCCCAGGGGGTCCGAGTCCCGGAGATCCCCCGCTTCCCTCTCAGCCCGTCTCTCTGACTGACCTGTGCGTCTGTGGGTGGAGGGACCTTCGCTGCTGCCCGGAGATCCAGGTCCCTGATGCCTGCTGGGCTCTGCTCGCTCCTCTCAGTGCCGCATGGCCGGGGTGGGGGAAGGGAGCGCTCGGCAGGACAGGACTTCGCTCCCGTCTGAGGTACCTTTGCGGTCGGTTTTTCCCCGGCTCTCTGCAACGGAAATCTCCTTCACTGTGTTGCTGCACGGCTTCCACTGCTCCAGAATTTGTCAGGAGTTCTTTTTACAGGAAATCTATGGGCTGTGGGTTCGGACCTAGCATAGGTGAGTCTTTCTACTCCGCCATCTTGGCTCCGCCCCCCTCCTCTTTTAAGATGTGGTTCAGGCACCATCTTTTGCACTAAAACTTTATTGACCCCACTCCAATTACCTTTAAGTACTTTCTATACGATTGTATTTATTGAACTTATATTTATATCATATATGTTTTGTATGTACTTGCCATCTTTCCAATGGGGGGTGTAATCTTGAGTGTAGGGACTGCTTCACTCTTTGTAGTTTTATCCCAGTGTCTAGTAGAATGACTGACACTTAGTAAATGCATAATAAATACTTGTTGGTTGATTGATTAAAGTTCTGGTTTGGTGAGTTGGAAGGGAGAACCTAAATCAATACCCCAGGATCTCTGGTTTTGGTTATAAAAGATTATAATCCACAGAGATATCTTTTCTTTGATGATAATCTTTGAGAGTCTCTATGGCTGGAAAGTTCGTTACACAACACTTCTTCACACATTTTAAATGCTGGACAAACTGGAAGATGTGATGTTCTTTGCACCTGACATTCATCTCCCGCTTCTTTCTACCAATACTTCTATTCCTAGAATGCACTCTTCTCATGCCCAGCTCTTAGGATCTTTAGCTGCCTTCATGGGTCATCAGGAACTATTTTTAAACAGTAAATATTTCCTTATCCTACTATTTATTAATATCCTCTTCATCCTAAAATTTTCTTGGGTTTACTTATCTATTTATTTATCCTATTTCCAACTAGAGTATGAGCTAATTGAGGGAAGGATCCTAAAAGTATCCATTTTATCCTCATGGGCTTTCACTGAATCTTGAATAACAGACTAGACCACTTGGGTCAAGAACTCCTGGTGAAGACCTTTCTCTGTCACTATAGATAATTTTCTCTTTTTTACAATTTATTTTATTTTTAATTTATGTAATAAAACAAGCATTTCAATTATGCAGTATGATAAAAAAGATGATTACACATGAATGTACAACTTGTTATTCTTTTTAAAAATATAATTAAGTTATTGTGTAAATTTATTTTTTTTCTTTTTCTTCCCTCCCGCTTTTTCTTTTTATCTTGGAGTTTTAGAACGTTACCTGGGGCATTGAGAACTTAAGTGATTCACTCAAGTTCACAGATCCAAGATATGTGAAAAGGGGGGACTTGAGTCCAAGTGTTGTTGACTCATAAGACAGATGCCCCTCCACTATACCATATTTCCTCTCCTTCAGGGACTTGCTGGAATCAGCTCAAATCTAGTGAGAGCCTTTCTTAAGTTTTCAGTGTGTATTTACACCGGAGAAATCAGCAAATGCTACAAGTAAGGGTTTGATTCATTATTTTTCTGATTGTCTAGACATGAAAGTAATGAAAGAAATAATATAGAATAAATCTTAAAATGTGTCATGCATGTAGATTTCACACATGCCCTGAGAGCCGGTTGTTAAACATTTATCAGTACACCCCTCCTCTTGTTACACATAAAAAAGTCCTTAGCAAATGTTGGTTGATGTTAATTGAAGATGTTTTCTATACATTGTGTTTAGATTAGCCAAAGGATTTTGGTATGTAGTTGAAGTTTGGTTCATTTTTTACTACATACACTTCGGTGTGTTTAATGGTTCCAAGATGCTTCACTACTGTCTCATATTTCCAATGCAGATGTTATTCTAGTGATACTGTAAGTTGCAGATTTTAAAACATGAAAGTCCCCAAGGAATCAGTTTCATGGGCTCAAATGGCTGATAAGGACACATGGTAGGTAGGTGCCAATGTGCCATAGCATATTTGCATTTCTTATCATAATGTATGTTATGTTCATCAGATTTGCAGATGACATATGGTGTGGAGTGAAAGATAACACAATGAATGGCAGGGTTAGGACTCAAAAGGACCTTCACAGATTAGAGCAGGAGTTCTTCACCTTTTTTTAAAATAATAGACTTCTTTGATAGTCTGGAAAAACTTTTGAACTTCTCAGAACAGTGTTTTTAGACATTTTTGACAAAAATAAATAGGATTAATAAGCAAACAACTATATTGAAATTTAGTGATTATATTATAAAATAAAAACATGTTTATAGACTTTGTGTTAAGAACCCTTGATGAAGAAACTGGGTAACTCTAATAAAATAAAACTTACTAAAGATAAATAGAAAGTCTTGCACTTGGTATAAAAATCAACTTGTTAAGCATATGATAGAGCTGGCATGGATAGATAGCAGTTGTTTTAAAAAAGATTTGAGGATTTTGGTGGAATTCAAGCTTGAAAAATAAATATAAGGCAGCAGTTTGTGGTGGCAGTGAAAAAAACAAACACATGAGAGCTTGGGCTGCGGTAAGAAGAGAAGTTCATTAAAGTTCCAGGGATAGGAGGATGATGGTTCTACTGTACTCTGCTTACTAGACGGCATCTGAATTTTTGTGTTCATATTTGGTATCAGAGTTTAGGAATCAATACATCAAAAAACGAAGACTTTTTTAAGCACCAATAAGCTAGAATGTCTACAGAAGGGTGGCCAGGATAGTGAAGGATCTTGAGTCAAGGCCACATGAAAATTGGTTGAGAGAACTTTGAATTCTTAGCATGGAGAGAGAAGATTCAGAGGGGAGATAATGTTTGGGTTCAAGTATTTGAGAAACTCTCATCTAGAGACGTGATTAGACTTACTCCGTTTGGTTCTAGAGGTATGAACCAGCAAAAAAGGGTAGAAAGTGAAAAGATGCAAACTGACGTTCAATATTAGAAAGAACTTCAATTAATCAATCAGCAAACATACATTAAGCACCTACTATGTTCTAGGCACTATGTTAAGCACTGGATTCTAACAATTTGAGTTATTCTAAAGTGAAATCAAGAGATAGAAGATTGTGCCTTCTTGGAGGGTTTGGAGCAGAAGTTTAACATTACTTGTTGGTGTTATAGCAGAGATTATTTTTGTGTAGGTTATGTATGGATTAGATGAGTGTTGAACTCCCTTTCAACTCTCCCATTCTATGATGTCTCAAGAAGTATTCTATAGCATAGCACTAAGAAAACAAATTATTAGAAAAGGACATAGGCTGGTTTGTAGAGAGAATGAGGAAGAACAGGAGTATAACAATACTGCCTCAAATGTGAAAAAAGACTTAGGGTAGGTATTCTAAAGCTGGGAGGGACTCACTGTGAAAGATCTCTGGAGAACATAGACATGAATTGCACAGCATGGAAAGACAAGGATTGATTTTGGCTTGCTGGAAGGAGTAATAACGTAGATATGATCATTGATCAATTGAAGTTGATTCTAGTTTACTAATTATAGTTAATATAATAGCAAATATAAATAACCACTGGGTAAAATAAATAATAAATATAGCAATAACAACACTGTCTAGTAGATTATTGGGAGAAATAAATTCTACATATAGCCCACTAAAGAAAAACAAAAGGAAAGTTTGAGTTCCTTAATCCTTAAAGGCACTTGAGTCTTGGTTTCATGGCTAGCATTAAAAATAGATAATAAATCATATTATGCAAAAAAAAGCAGAGGCAGCATGACTGAATGGATAGAGAACTAATCTTCAAGCTAGGAAATCCTGGGTTCAAACAAGTACAGTCCTTAATACTTTTGAGTAAATTTAGGGGCAAGTATCTCTTGACATCTTATTGTTATGTCTTCTCATTGTATGAATTGTTCTTAACTTCCCCAAGACAGTGATGATGGCCATAAACTTGCAAAAGATTTCAGGTAGGGACTCACTGGTTGACTGTACATCTGTTGACCAAGAACCAACTGAGCTAAGGGAAATCAGGCTCACTATTGGTAGAAAAGTCAGAAAATTTCTCAGATGCTGTAACTCATGAAGCCATTTTTCTTCTAATATGTAGATGAGCTATAATTTGCATTGTTGGAAGCATGCACACTGATGAAACCAGAGATCCACAAAGGGTTGAAATAGAAGTATGGGGAAAATAGAGTAGGTATTAGAAGGTAGCTTCTCACAATAATCAGATTCATTAGATTGTGAATACATTTACTGAATTTGGTGCTATTTTCAAGTATGGTTAAAAAGAGGTACTCAGAAGGACTTAATAGTAATTTTTTTTTAATATTTGTAGCCCATATAAGCTCTGGGGTATCCTTATTCAAAATGGCTCTTCTTGCAGATTAGTTTCAAATCCCAGACCAAGGAACATCTTCTCCTTAAAGTTCTGGAAGGCGGGGTGCTGAGGATTAGAGGGTGATTCTCTAATGCCATTAGCTCAAGGCCCCACAAATGTATTTCCTCCTTAGGATTGTCAGTTCAACAAAGAACATGTAAGGGAAGATGGTATCTGCATCCAGAGAGAGAACTGATAAATCCAAGTATGTATACAATGATTGTATGTGTGTTTGTGTGTGTGTTTAAAGGTTGCTATCGCTAGGTTAGGGGAAAGAAGGGAAAAAACAGAAATTTTCGTAATAATTCTATGATAACTTTATTATATATTTAAGAGTAATGGCAAGTTGCACATACTAGATTTGTAGTTTCATGTACAATCATATTTTCATCTTACTATGTTATAGAAACGTTTGTTTTATTCTATAAATTAAAAATAAAATAAATAAAACATTAAAAAATTTAGTCAGTTACCCAGAAGTGACTTTTTTAAAGGTGTATTTACTAAGGTGGCACAGTAATAACAGTTGATATTAAAAACCTCTCCTCTCTTCCCTCTGAATTCTGGAAAAACTCCCCATCCAGTACCTTCAGGGTCCAAGGGTTAAGTGGGTTCAAAATTAGAGAGAGTATATGATAAAAACTAAATCACAGCTCCCATCTGTCAAAATAATATTTTTCTCCTCTTCATGGGATGTTCAATATATTCCTTCTTGGAATTTTTTACTTTCTTTGCTGGACTCCTTATGAGACCCCTAATCTACTTCTAGTCTGTCTTTGCCTTCTGATACAGCTATTGTTATCTATTCATCTGGGAAGTTCTTAGGCCATCAGTGAGGAGACTGGAAGTCAACATGCTCAAAGCCTTTTGAAACTCAGAAGAACCTCTTCCAGATAATAGGCAGGTGAAGAATACCTCTAGGAGTAGGGAATTTGAGGCCACACATGACGCTCTAGATCCTCAAGTGTGGCCCTTTGAATCTAAACTTCACAGAATTTGTTCTGTAAAACTTGGACTAAGTCAAAAGACAGTACTCAAAGACCTAGAAGGCCACATGTGGCCTGGAGCCTGAAGGTCCCCCACCCCTGATCCTAGGCCAACCCCAAAGTTGAGGCCCCTCCTTTCTACTTGGGTGGGCTTTCCTCAGAGATTTCTTGGAATTCTCTTGACCAATCAAAGGAACTTTCAAATTCCAGTTAAATTGATATTTTTGTAGAGGACCCAGAGAGCATTATGGAATTCATTATCCAAATGAAATAGTCTTTCTATCATCATTTTATTTCATCCAATTACTTTTCAAACTTTTCAAGTCCACCACTTCTCTTCCTTCTAAGTGGAGGGAGATGTGTTCCAGCATCTTTAAACAAGTCTTATAATCCCTTGGACAAGTATTGTTTTTATAAAAATGTCCTGAATAACCTTCTGATTTGTTAAAACATGGGGGAGTTTTAGATAACCTTTCTCTCAGTTAGCAATATAACAGAATGAAATATAATCACATTGTTGACAAAGTTATTGTCAGTGAAGCTATGTGCTTAAAATAAATCTATCTTCTAGCAATTGAAGTTCTATTTTCCACTGCTTGAGAAATCTGGTTAAGGAGCACCAATTCCTCACTAGCCAGAAAAAAATGTATTTCCTTTCCTTTTCTTTTGATGCTGTTTTTATTGAATGTCCTTTGGGTCTTACAGAGGAGAAGTCTCACCCCTTCCCCACTTGAATATTTTCTGGCTCCCAGATGTAAACACCACTGCAGTGAGTGTGGAATTCATTTTTTACTCTTCTACAAGGTTCCCTGAAGCCCAAGTTTGGAAATCTACATGCACACATTATATT
Source organism: Potorous gilbertii (assembly GCA_028658325.1). Classification (NCBI taxonomy): domain Eukaryota; kingdom Metazoa; phylum Chordata; class Mammalia; order Diprotodontia; family Potoroidae; genus Potorous; species Potorous gilbertii. Next base: position 6,807 of record JAQQSK010013857.1, read on the forward strand.
TCTCCTTGTACCATGATATATGGGTCAACTCAAGAGCCTTATAGGAGGTGACTAAGGAAGCTACAGCTCTGATAGATTGTCATGATTTCCTTACTTTTTGCATCCTTCAGGTAAATTTCTAAATTTTTAGATAGAAAGAATTTAGAAGTTTTCCATCTGAACCTTTTTTTAGACTTGCCATTCATTTTGTCCTCATCAGTCATAGCTTCAGACCAGAAATAAACTGATGACTCATATTTCCCAATTTCAACTTTTCTTAACCATTATCCATTTGATAAAAGGGAAAGAGAAAGAGGCTACCACTTTAAAATATTATTCACTGGCTCTCTCATGGAAAAAAAAAGACAGCACTCTTTTCAAGTTCATGCTATTGTTATCATTCAAAGAACATGCTTAATTTCTATATTTTTTCCCTTTCCATTAAGGTTTATTTATACCACTTTCTCTACCAAGGATGTAATTATGAATCATCCATCTTCAATTACATTTTACATAAAAAAGACTTGTCGACCTGAAAATGTTATTGTGTATGGCTCCTTTCAATCTGATTTATTCCCATCCATTAAAATCTCCAGTGTTAAAACAGTAGTTTTAATTTCTTGTCATATAGATGCTTTTGAATATCTCAAAGACAATGCAAAAACCAGCTTGATATGTGTTGTTCAATTTTCATGTTATTCATATCCGTCAAACTTTCTGGGATGTCCTCCCAAGATACCTTGGTTCCTACACTTTGGTGTGGGAAAAGACCCTGAAACTCATCTTCCCCTTCTGAGATTAAAGAACAGTTTGAAGTGTGGTTTATATTGTAGGTGGATGGTACTTCTTGGAGTGCAGAAGTCTGTGGCCTGAAAACCACGGAAAGGTCAGTTTATTTATCATGATCATAGGCATGCCAATACACTATAGCCAAGGCAAATTTGCCTCTATATCTGGCAAAATATTTGATGGTATTATTAGAGGGATGGTTAGTGAACATCTAGAAAAGGGAGCAATGATCACACATAAAGCTATTATGGCTCCATCAAGAGCAGGTTACACCAGACTATTCTTATTTCTATTTTGACAGGATTAGTAGATTAGCAGATTCTGTATATATAATTCATCTATATTTTAGAAAAGCTTTAGATAAACTCTCTCTTGCTATTATTTTGCAAAAAATGAAGAGGAATTACCCAAGTTGATTTATAAATGATGGAATGGCCAGACCTAGAGAGAATTCACACATAGTTTGGTGACATTTCTAAGCCTTGATTTCCTCATATGTATGAACAAAGAATTGGAATAGATGCTTCTATAATTTCTTCTTAATATCTCCAGCATTTTCTGATTTTTATACCTTAGTAGTAGGAATAAAAGTGAATGTCATAGGTGATGATATTTCCCTGCATATATGAAAATGCTACTATCTAAATGCACAGAACTTTTATGTAAAGAAGAATAATCTATTTCTTGGAGGAAAGTTATAGTAAGAATATAAAAATTGAGAGACAGATCATCCCTCAAGCATTTTAAGAGGCACTCTGTCAAAGCACATCCATCTATACTTAAGAATAAGGCAGCAGAAAGGGCACTGCTTCTCAGTTCCTTTGAAATGGTATTCTAATATCAACGGCTAGTTCCTGGCAAATTTATCATGCAGAGGAGAAAAACAAGTTAGGTTTTCCTGGTTCATTTTATCTGATGAATAATCTTGTTTTTCAGCTCCCTCGAAGAATGCTGAAGTGTAAAGGTTCCATTAGGATGTGGTAGCATTAATTAGCACTGCTGCTTGCTCTCATTTCATTTGACTTTCATAGCTTTGTGTCCATCAAAAAGCACCACAGTGGAAATGATTCCTTCCTGCTGCCACACACGTCTCTGTGTTATCACCTATGTATCATTTCATGCTAATCTCGAAAGGTTAAATGTTACAATTATTTATGCTAATTCCTAGTTTCCCTCTTGTCACAGACAGTACCAATCAAGTGGCAGCGATTGATTAGACATTGTGGACAGTATAAACCAGATGAGGTATATGGTTCTATCTATGAAAAACTCAAGTCATGCAACAGCTTAACAGTGATGTTATAGCCTCAGGAGGACACCAATCAAAACTGAGTGATGAAGATATGAATATTTATTATGTACTTCATCCTGGTTTAGGTAATTTTAATAATTTGTCTTACAATTCTGGGGAAAAAGAGAAGTTTGAAGGAAAACATTCCTGTTTTATTCAAATGTTCTCACTGGTACAATCCCATAAACACCTGTGGGATCTCAGGAACTGTTTGCTGGTAATGAGTTCCTTATCTTTTGGCCATTTCTAATCAATGCCCATTTAATTCACTAATGGCAAAGACATAATCCAATAATGACAAACTGTTTACATTTACAGAATACCACCAATACAGAGAATAAGGGAGAGGATAAAAACAATGGTTAACAATTGAATAGCACTCAAAATTACAAAATAATTTATATACATATATATATATTACATAATTTGATTCCTATAACAAACTTTTTGGATAGGCATTATTGCCCCCATTTTATAGAAGAGAAAGTCACATTCCACTCTTTACTAGTTAGATTGTGCTTGAATCATGGTATTCAGATTTTGGTGTCTCATTTTAAGAAAGATGTAGACAATTTGCTCTAGTGGAAAGAGCAATGGCTTAAAAATAAAATTATTCCAAACATTATTATCAAAATAAAATATTTTTGCACATAGAATAGGAAAAAAGAAAATTATACACAAAGTGGAGAATTTTCATTATATATAAATTATTCTTTTAAGTCTATAATAAATTGAATATATAACTTGCAAAGCTGTCCTGAAGGGCACTGGATTTGGAGTAAGAGGATTTGGGTTCAAATCATGACTCGGTCTTGACTTTTTGTGTAATCTTGGACAAGTAATTTCACTTCTCAGTTTCCTGATCTATCAAATGAAGGAGATGCATAATCTCTGAGATAATTTCTAGCTCTGACCATAATTGCAACTTTTACATCACTTTTAAACATTATTTCCTTTGTACTTCACAATCTTGTGAGCAGATATTGAAGGTGACAGCATCTTCCATTTATATATGAGAAGCTCTCATAGAGGTTAAGCAACTTACAGTCACACAGTTTGTGTCACCTAATGGGATTTTGACTGAGGGCTTCCTGATTCCAACTCCAATATGTACCACACTTCTTGTCTATGAAAAGAGAATTTGTCTATAAGAGAGATAATATATTCGAGGAGGAACAGCAGAAAGAAACTAGGATTTTTAGCAAGAAAACATGAATCCAAGAGGGATATGCTCATTGATTTGGAGTTAGAAAGACTTTTAGAGCTCATCAGGCATAACCCCTTCCTTTTATAGAAGAAGCAACTGTAAGATCACACTGGGAGAGAGAGGTGGGACTGATAAATCTTTCTGTCTCTCCTGGGACCTAGCATAGAGCTTTGCACTATGTAGTGCCTAATAACTGAATGAATTTAAACTTTTTTGAATTTGACTTGAATGAATTTGACTTTTACTCAATACAAAGAATTATTTTACCATTAGAATCATTCCTAAATTGGCACAAATTGCCTTGTATTTACTCTCAATATTTAGAACTATGTTCTCAATGGTCACGTACTCCTATTGCTCCCTCCACCCAATCTTCTCAGTGGATAAACTAGGAGAAAGAGGAAGATTTTTCCTAATGGTGCTTAACCACTGCTGCTGTGGGTACCCAGCCCACTAGGATTTTTCACAAGAAAAATGAATTCAAGAGAGATATGAGGTAAATATGTATATATTCTTATAGATCAGTTAATTTTTTCTTTATGTATTTGGAATTGAAGGTGTTTGGCACATACAAGTTTAATGTAGGTATTGGTTTGTTGTCTGGGGTTCTTTTCAGCACTATATAGTTTCTTGTTTTTTTCTTTTATGTTATATACTTTGATAAAAATGAAACTTCCCTGAGAGGCCAATGCCAGACCTAAAAGAGGGGAATGTTGAGAATTTTCATGGTGGCAAGAAGTAGAGTAGGAGAGAGCTGGGCTAATGCATCACTTAGAACAAGAAGATAAAAGTTTAATTAAACAACAGTAGTTGAACAACTTTTAAGCTAAGGTTACATGACCACCTATTGGGGATTTTTGATTGTAAATCAGTATGCATTTATTTTTTTTTAATATAAATTTATTTATTTAACTTTTTACATTCATTTTCACAAAATTTTGGGTTCCAAATTTTCTCCCCATTTGTCCCCTCCTCCCACCCCAATACACCAAGCATTCTAATTTCCCCTATCACCAATCAGCCCTCTCTTCTATCATCCCTCCCTTCCCTTGTCTCCATCTTCTCTTTTGTCCTGTAGGGCCAGATAATTTTCTATTCCCTAATACCTCTATTTCTTATTTCCTAGTAGCAAGAACAATACTCAACAGTTGTTCCTAAAACTTTGAGCTCCAACTTCTCCCCATCCCTCCCTCCCCACACATTCCCTTTGAGAAGGCAGGCAATTCAATACAGGCCATATCTGTGTAGTTTTGCAAATAACTTCG
>JAQQSK010013858.1:0-11336 GCA_028658325.1 Potorous gilbertii
AGCTCTTAGGTTCCATATTGTAACAGTCTATGGTCTATAAATGACCCACCTGTGCTCCTCACTAGGATGGCAGTTGCTTTGCCTATCTCAGTCCTGCAGTATTCACTTTGTGGAAAGCCGCTATAGTCAAGGGTGAAGGGCAGAAACCTAGCTACTGGTCATATACCAAGCTACTGGACCCAGATGACTCAATACAAGAAAGTGAGGTTGGTGACCTTGCACAGCCCTCCCTCACTCAAATCAAAGTCAACTGCAAGTCATGTCATCATCTTGATGTCATGGTACTCATCAAGAACAAAGGACAAACACAGCAACAACAATAACAACCCACTGCTCTACTGCCAACCTCTAATTCCTTTAGGACTCACTTCTGAACCTTGCCTGCCTCATTTGCCAGCTGCCACTGCCATCTAGTAGGGGTCTCTACTCTCTTAGTGACAGTGTCCCTCTGGTAGGGATGGGAATCTAGGCTACTCATTCCTGCTAAAACCCTGGGATATAGAGATCAAAGATAGTCTTTCTTTTCAAGGCGCTGGCTAAGCTCCAGGAAGGCTGTCTTATTTAAACTTTGTGCCTCTCCCCAAATGCCAAGTCCAAGGAGGAGGAGGAGAAGAAGAAGAAGAAAGAAGGAGAAGAAGGGAAGGAAAGAAGGAAGGAAGAAAAAAGCTTCTGGATTGGGGGGTGGATATAAAATAGAAATATAAAAGCAAAACATATTAAATTGGGAAGAGAGGAGACGGAAGAAAAGAAGGAGAAGGAGAAGAAGGAGGAGGAGGAGAAGAAGAAGAAGAAGAAAGAAGGAGAAGAAGAAGAAAGAAGGAGAAGAAGGAGAAGGAGAAGAAGAAAGGAGGAGAAGAAGAAAGAAGGAGAAGAAGAAGAAGAAGGAGAAGAAAGAAGGAGAAGAAGAAGAAGAAAGAAAGAGAAGAAGGGAAGGAAAGAAGGAAGGAAGAAAAAAGCTTATATTCTGATGGGGGAAACAATTCATAAAATGGAGCTGAGAGGCAGAGGAGTAGGGGAGGGTAGTAAAGGTGTCCATGGAAGGATTTGGTAATAAAGTCCAAAGAATAAAGGATGACTGGTCTAGGTTGTTCCTCAAAATGGAGGTTCTAGGAGGTAAGTCACCAGTGGGAGAAGGAGAGGAAGGCAGAAAGCAGCTGAAGTATGGTGGAGTCCTCATCTCACACAGTGCTTATTTTGTACCTTGAGTTCACAAGTCTTGTATTATTGCTTACTGAACTTTCATAGTATGTTTGAGTCTTATTGCCCTACTAGACTAAGCTCCAGGAAGGCTGTCTTATTTAAACTTTGTGCCTCTCCCCAAATGCCAAGTCCAGGGCTCTGGAGCAATGCTTGTGGAAAGAATATCTATCATAAATGGATGGATGGATGGTTACACATACACACACACAGAGGGGATACCTCCCCTCTACCTTTCCCCCATTCCTTCCTCCCCTTTGAGTTATAAGAAACTCTCAGTCCAGAAGGGTTCCTAATGTGGTAAAAAAAGACAAACATCTCTCTTTTATCAGTTTTTCTAGCTATTATCAGACTTCTACCAATCCTAACCAAGAGCCCTAGACAAAAGCTAGGCCCCAGTGGAGGCGGAGACTTCAGGAAAGGGGGTGGGAGTAGGCTGGGTTGTCAGCTCTCCCTCCATGGTGGCAGGTCCTGTTCGGAGGTGGTGCCAGCTCAGAACACCCGCTCTCCAGGCTCAGCCAGAACGCCTAGGCTTTTCAAGAGTGAATGGGTGTGGGTTGGGATGACTCACCAGCTGGGTGCAGACTCTCCTACAACCCACGGAATGGCACCACTCCCCAGGAGATGCACAGAGGGAATCATTCAATGACATCAGCTCAGGTTTCTCAACCGTCGTGATCCTAAACACCTCAGAAGCCTTAGAATCAGAATTCTAAAAGCTGGAAAGGAACTTTGCCAACTATCTAGTCTGATTAGGTAAGGAAACTGAGACTTGAAGAGGTAAAAAAGTTCAATACCAGTAAGTGGTAGATCTGGGATTCATAGCCAGGTTGTCTGACTCTATAGCCTGTGTTTTTTCTCACAGCTCAAGGCCCAGGACTGGGAGACATGTCCAAACTGTCCATATGAGAAATGAGTTTATATCATGATCTTGTGGAAAGGGCACCAGACTTGCAGTGAAGGCACCTTGTTTCACAGTTGATCTTACAGAATTTGCTTTAAAAGTCTTGTAGATTTAGAACTGGAAGGAATCTCAGAGGTCAATCCAAACCCTCATTTTACAGATGAGGAAACTGAGGCCCCAAACAGTTAAATGACTTGCCTAAGGTCACATAGTAAGTGGTAAGGTTGGAACTTGAACCCAGGCCTTCTGCCTCCAAATTCAGAGGTCTTTTCTTCTATACTATGCTAGCAGGCTGCTTCTGTTCTTTCATCTGTTAAACGAGGTGAGTGGATAAGATGATCCCACAAATCCCTTCTAACTGGAACACTCAATAAATAATAGTGTCTAGGGTAGCTGGAAGAGACGATTGAAGACTGAATCTAGAAGCTCTGGACAAAGAGGGACAGGAAGGTGAAATGCAGGGCAGTCCTATATAATATGCCTTTAAATCTAGTGGATTTAAATTTAGATCATGTTAAACAAATTGCCTCTCCCAATTTTTTTTTCTTTCTGTTTATAGCCTAGGCTGGGCTTTTGAAACCTTGTTTTGCTTGCTCTACTAGTTTGACTGAGTGTGAGATAGTCACCTCATTGCTCATGGAGCCACAGACTTTACCAATCAAACAACAAGTCATTTTTGAGGCTCTGTGTGCCCAGTTGTATTTTCAGCACTACAGGGAAGATGAGAGGTGAAGGACAGATTCGCAAAGTCTTGGCACTGGGAGGGAACTTTGAGTTACAAATCTGACCATATTACTTCACTGCTCAAACATCTTCAGTGGCTCCCTAGTATCTTTAGATACAAATACAACTTGGTATTTGAGACTTCTATAATCTGATTCCAGCCTACATTTCCAGACTAATTTCACATTATTCCCTTCACGCATTCCACATTCCAGTCAAACTAGCTTATTTATGTGGTTCCCTCAACTCAGCATTCTATCTCTGAACTAACTTAGAGTGAAAAACACTAGATTTGTAATCAGAAGTGGTTGTTCAGTTGTTTCAATCATGTCTGACTCTTCATGACCCTATTTGGGGTTTTCTTGCTAAAGATACTGTACTGGTTTGTTATTTCCTTCTCCAACTCATTTTACAGATGAGGTAACTGAGGCAGAAATGTGCCCTGTGCCCAGGGTCACACAGTTATTAGGTGTCTGAGATCAGATTTTAACTCAGGAAGATGAACTCAGGGTTTGGGTTTTTTTTTTTTTTGGTTGTTATTCTTTTGTTTTGGCAAAGCTACTGGAATGTTTGCCATTTTCTTCTTTAGCTCATTTTATAGATGAGGAAAATGAGGCAAAAAGGGTTAAATGACTCTCCTAAGGTCACACAACTAATATGTTTCTGAGGTCACATTTGAACTCAGGAAAATATGACTTCCTTGACTCCAGGCCATTGCTCTGTGCACCATGGCGCCGTCTAGTTACCCCATAAGTAATGACAACTCTTTACATTCTCTCATTTGATGACTGAAACAACTCAGTGTACCAAGTGCTGTTAGCCCCCATCAGCAGCTGAGGAAATTAAATGACTTACCCAGGGACATGCACTAGGAATCTGAAGTGGGATTTAAACTATGTGGAAAATGCTTTTCCAACCTCAAAGCCTGAACGAATGAAAAATATTGTTATTTGGTCCAATCCCCTCATTTTACAGATGAGACATCCTCCCTGCCCTAAAGGAGTCCCCAATTTATTTGGGAAGGCAGGATGCACACATACAAAATACTTAGAGCAAAACAATCTCATAAAATCAAGCGAGAGGGTGTTTGGTGACACTGGTTTTATGTTCTCTTGGGGTCCAGGGAATGCTAAGATCGATGTGTGCTGGGGTAGTCATGGAAGTGGGATTTAGTTTAGCCTGGAGGATGTAGTGCAATGTGTCCTTGATAAAGATGTAGAAACAGGAACGTTTTGGGGGACATCAAAGAAGGATGGCATGGTACAATGGAACAAGCCCTAGATTTGCTGTCAAAGGTCCCGGTTTGAATTCTAGTTATTCCTCTCACTACCTACCTACCTGTGTGAACTGGGACATGCCTGTCACTTAAACTTTTTAAGGCTCAGTTTCATTATCTGTAAAAATCCTCATCCATAATATGACCTCTGCCATCCCTTGTAATTAGATCTATGGTCCTGTGATCAGCCTGATTAGAGCTTTGTTAAAGAAATAAAGTTAAGGATGACTCCTCTTGTTATATTGCCCACTGCAGATCAGAGAGGGCAAGTACTTTGTCTGGGGACACACAGCTAGTAAAGACCAAAATTGGGACTTGAATGCAAGTCCTCTGACTCCAAGTCCAGCATTCTTTCTATTGTACCTTGGCAAATAGGCCATCCTGGTTCTACAATTACTAACTTGATGTTGAGGATAGGGGAGGTTGCTAATGAGATGGGGGTCACATCACAGAGAGTCTTGAAAAGCCAGGTAGGAGAACTTGAATTTGATGTGATTGGTAATGCAGAAACCTTGTTTTGGGGCAGAAGAGTCCCAAAGGAGATGAAGATCGGGAAGGCAGACTCTAAAAAGCCCGAAATACTCTTTGATTACAAAGCATCCTTATTACTATATCATTCTTAACCTTTCTCTAGATTCCTGGGACTTAGCATTTCTACCTAGAAATTCTACAAGATCACCAGACACTGAATGAGCCACAGGGGGACAAGAAGACTCCCCAATTAGGCTCCCCATGTGGCACCAGAAGCAGAAATTCAAAGAAATTCAGAACTGCAAGGGACCCAGGGAGTGGAGGAAAAAGTTCTCCAGTTCAGGCTTTTGGCAGATGCCCAATTCCTGCTAAAATGTCCTGGATTAGACTTATGAAGACTGTTGAAAATCCAGAGAATGACTTCTAGGCTATAGGAACCAGGGTGGGGCAGAAAAAGAACTATAATTCTGGGTGGGGGGCAAAGAGGGAAAGGGCCACAGAGGATGGATCCTAGGACAGAGCTCCCACTGACTATCCAGAGATGGTCAGATTCCCATAACTGTAACTTTTCTGGCCCAGAGAGGTTCAGTCTTCTCATCTCAGGACCACCAAGGAGAGCTCCTTTGTCCTCAAGGCCCTTGCCTTCTCTTTTTTGCTTGCAAACTTCCTCCAGTTATGTACAAACACAAAATACCAGGATATGAGTCAGTGAAATGGTAGTTTGGCCTGTGTCTGAAAACAAGGCTGACGAATCCTGGGGAAAGAGGAGCTTCAGAAATGATGCATGCAGCCTTGGAGCTCTCATGACTTTTGATGGGAAGTGGATGGGGGTGGTGTGTGAAGTCCTAGGAACATACGGTTTAAGAGTTAGAAGGTACCTTAGAGGGTATTTAGTCTCCCCTCCCCAGACCACCTGGATATACAGATGAGGAAACTAATTCCCATAGAAATGAAGTGACTGCCCAAAGTCACACAGATAGGAGTGACAGTGACAGAGCCAGGATTAGAAATCAGAACCTTTGGCCACAAATCCAGCACTCTTTATGAGATTTGGACAGATTCCATTGTTGCCTGTTGATAGTGAGCTTTGAATTAAACTTCCAGTTATACTGGCCACTTTACCTGAGGACATGAGTTCAATGTATGGCCAATCTTGGGCAAAACTGTCAGTCAACCAGTTAGTCTTCTGATGGCATGTTCATCCCTGAATTAGGCACTGTTGGGAGGTATGGAAGTGATGAAGGATACAAGAATGAATAAGACATGAAGGAGCTTCTAATTTCATTGGTCAGATAAGATATACACAAACATGAAAAGTTGGATCACAAAATCAGTGTATGAAACATAAATGTATTTCAATGTATGAAATAAAAGGTAGTATATGAGAAAGATTGGAGTAGCAAGGCTTAAAGGAAAGAGTGATGAGCTAGGAATTAGGAAAGACCTGGCTTTGAATCCTGCCTCAGACACGATCCCTGTGAGCTGTGGAATTAGTCATCAATTAATTGCCTCAGTTCAATGAAATTCAGCATATTTTTATTACTATGTGAAAGACACAATGTTAGGCATACAAGGAAAAAAAATAAAGCAATTCCTGCCCTCAAGTAGCTTACATTTTTAAAAGGAGGGGTCACCACATGGAGCAGGGACTATGGGTTGGGAGGGGTGGGATAGGACATCTATGCCAGACAAGGCTAAATGCAATTAGAAGTGCTTAAAAAAAAGGATTAACTTAGGCAACTGTTACCAGTCTCCACCCTTCTCTGCCTACGGACTTGTTTCCTTGTTAAGTTTTTCTCCAGGTTCATAAACTGTCTAGCAGGTATGAATATGTTTGAGTTTACCAAAAAATGCAGAAAATTACCTGTCTAATTGGCTTGCTCCCAGCTTAGGCCAAACAAATCTATTCTCCACTTGGGTTAGGTTCCCCTTTCTCAATCCCAAACCATGCATTTATAGCCTTGAATAAAAAACTATAGTTACTGGCCATGTACTTTAATAGCAATAGAAAATAGTATAGAAGCCCAGCTTCTATAGATGTTAGAACATAGCATAGTAGGTTAGAATATGATTTACAGCTGGCTGGTTAGATTTATTTTGAATTCTTCACCCTTCCTCCTCACCTATTAGCGAGGGAAAATGAGAAGGAAAGTGGTTATATAGGAACTTTCCCAGGTAGTGCCCCAGAGAAGCAAGGCAAGGAGAAATAAGCTGTGGTCTGGATGTCATTTTCACCAATCACAGCAGCTGCTGGTTTCGGGTCAACCCTGCACTCCTCTAGCCAGTCCCAGTCCACCCATGCATGCATTTATCTACTCTTGGCCTTTGCTTCGATCTAGCCAGCACCTTGCTTACATTCCATATCTTGATCTGGTCTAGACAGCATCTTATTTTCACTCTCTGGCTTACTTCCCTTGTCCTAGCTTTCATTGGAGGTGAGATAGGAGAAGGAGAGGAGGAAGAGCATTATCCTATATACCAAGTTCCCTTTCTACTCTGTCACTAACCATGATAGTCTAGTTGCCAATTACACATAATTTTACAACATTCAGTTTCAGTTATTTTGTGGTGGTTATTCTTTGCTATAGTCATTGTGTATATTGTTTTCCTGGCTTAGCTTACTTCACTTTTTATCCACTCATGTAAATCTTTTCATGCTTTCCTGTGTTCATTATGTTTATCATTTCTGGAAGCTAGATGGTTCACTCCTTAAACCTGGAATCAGGAAGATCTGAGTCTGCCTCAAATCCTGCATCAGCTATTTACTAGCTGTGTGATGCATCAGTCATTTAATCTGTCTGACTCAGTTTCCTCACCTTTAAAATGAGGATAATGATAGCACTTGCTTCCCAAGTTGTTATGAGGACAGAAATGAGATAATTTGTAGGTCTTTGCAAATCTTTAGGTACTACAAGAACATTAGCTGTTATTGTTATTATAGCACAGGAATATTCTATTACATTCAGATACCACAATTTTTTTAGCCATTCCTCAATCGGTGGGTATCTACTTTGGTTCCAATGCTTTGCTACCACAAAAAGTGCTACTATAAACATTTTTATGTTTATGGAGTCTTTCTTTTTATTAATAACCTCTTTAGGGTAAATGCCTCACAGTGGAATCTCTGGGTCAAAGCGTATGGACATTGTAGTCATTTTGTTTTCGTGATTTCAACCTGCTTTCCAGAATGGTCATTTTAATTCACAGCTCCACCAACAATGCATTAGCTTGCCTATTTTTCTCACAACCTCTCCAATATTAATTATTCCCATCTTTTGTCATCTTTGCCAATTTGTCAGGTGCGAGATAGAACCTTTGAGTTGTTCTGATGTGCAATTCTATTGTCACTTGTGATTTGGAGCATTCTTTCATGTAGTTACTAGTTATTTGCAATTGTTTTGAAAATTGTTCATTCCTCTCCTTTGACCATGAATGGCTTTTAGTCACGTAGTTTTGTTTGTTGTTTATCTTGGCTGTCAAACCCTTTTCAGAGATATTTGGTATGGAGACTTTTTTTTTCAGTCAGCTACTTCCCTTCTTATCCTAAATACATTTATTTTGCTTGTGTAGAAGCTTTTCACTTTAATGTAATCAAAATCATCTATTTTATCTTTTGTAGCTGCCTCGATTGCTTATTTAGATAGCTGTGAAAGCTATGAAAAGTATATGACCTAAGTTCTCAGTTATTTTGTTGGAACCCCAGCCTCACCCTGGCCTGACTCCCCAGAGCTGGCAAGGGGCCCCAGAAATGGTAACTGAACTCTTTCTTCTCCTAGAATGGTTCCACCGACCCTGCCTTCCTTAACCCTAGTTCCCTTCTTCCCCTCCATATCATTCCCTAGATGAGATTTTTACTTCTATTGATTTAATAAACTCTTAAGTCAGTTTAAAAAACAACTATATGATCTGCTTTCCCCCTCATTTTAATGGTATGATTTTTAATATTCAGGTCCCATATTGAATTTATTGGGGAAGATCACATAAGAGTTGTTTTGAGAATTCATGCACTCCTACTCAGGTTTCTGATATAAACAATAATGAACCCCAAAGCATTTATGAGGGACCCCAGAAGATGCTGATACTATTTAGATGGTGCTAGAAAGCTATTAATAGAATAGGCTCTAGTAATATGAGAAGGATATAGACACCAAATGACAGCTTGCCTTCCTCTGGGAATTGTGCCACACCTGGGGCTCAAGGTAGGTAGTATGTGTTGGCAGCTGAGGCATTTGGCAGCTGTGGTATCAAGATCCCATGACTTCTATCTCATACATTTTCTCCAGCCCTTCCTCTATGTTCACTCTGCTCATTGGCCAAGGTACCAGGGAGCCACAGAAGCTTCCTGCTTTACCGTCTGATGTAAGTCAAGTAAATATCACCCCGACTGCTGGCCTCTTCTTTGAAGGTATATTTTGGGTGTACCTCAATGAAAGCACAGAAGTAGTCAAATGGCAAGGCCATTCCGTGTGATCCTTCCAAAAAGTCCTGCCTTATCTCTCTCACTTCCCTTTGTGTGTCTCCCATATAAAATGTAAACTTTTAGAGGATTATCCATGCTTTTTGTATTGAAGTTGATGATAGTAGTAAACACAGCTAGCATTTCTATAATAGCTTAAGGTTTGCGAAGCATTTTACAAATATTATTTTATCCTTACAATGCTTCTGGGAGGTAGCTGAGGCTATTATCCCCATTTTACAGATGAGGAAACTGAGGCAGGCAGAGGTTAAGTGAATTGCCCAGTCACCCAACCAGTAAGTATCTGAAGTTGGATTTGAACTTAGGCCTTCCTGACTCCAGGTCCAGGGGGCTCCATTCACCCAGCCTCAAGTTGCCTGTTGTTGAAGCCATTTCTACTTGCATTTGTCTCCCCAGGGGCTTGGCACAGTGCTTGGCACATAGTGAGAACTTAATAAATGATTTTTCATTTATTTTCATTAGTTTACTCATTTATTTCTCTCTAGTCTTCCACCTCTGGGCCTATCATGTTTTCAACTATTCAGCTTTGTCATTGGCTACGGACCATGAATCAGTGTAAATATACTCTCCCTCCCAGGTCTTGTCCTTGGCATGTTTTACCAGAGCAGGAACCATTTGGAGCTCATGCCGTGGTAAGACATGAGTGCTGCTGCCTGAGCCCACCCTTGGCGCCCTTCCAGAGGTCCTTGTGAACTTAATTTATGTGCCTTTATTTCTTCCGGCTAAGCACAAGCCTGTTCCTGTTCCCTCCATTATTAGAGCCAGCCCCACAAACCAAACGTCTGTGTTTAAGATCACCTTTCTCCCTTCCTCTACCCAATCAAAACTCACATGTCCTGTGTCCCATTTCTACTGGACTGCCCCCATCTTCACCTTCTCCCCTGAGCATCCCCTTCCCCACCTCCATTCCTAACAGCTTTCTACCCACCCAACAATGAACTCTTACATTGACTGAATTTTACATTATAGATATTTGTGTTGTTATGGCCAAAGTACATGATCCTCTAATCATGTATGTCAAAAGAAGAATAAAACAGGGAGATGTCTTGTCAAAGGGGGTCTGCCACTGTCAGAGGATGTCTAGTGAATGGTCCAAAGGGAAGAGGGATCATTGTCCTATAGTTAGTGAAATTCTTCAAATACTCTTATTTGTGGTCATTTTTTATTTTAGAAACTCTGCTTCAACTGTTGCTTTCTTTTGGTTAGCTCTTTTAAAAACAAAACAAAACAAAAAAACCAAAAAACTTTTACAAAGGCAAAAACTTTTAATTCAAAGACATAACAAGAAGGAACAAACATTCCCCCTACCCCACCTAAGTCTCTGGGGAGTGGATGGAGATTAGGTTCACAGTTTAGCTCTGTTCCTTTAGAGCACAGTCCCACAAAGTTCCAACTCCAAGGCCATCTTGGGCTTCTTAGCACCCTGCCATCATTATCTGGCCTGGAATCCTGAATCCAAGGTTGCCATGGCTTTGACTCCCAGGAAAGGAATTCTACTGCCCCACCTAGAACTGAAAAGAGCAATTGGAGTTGACCAAAACACCAGCCCGTTTCTGGGCCCTGGGGGTCTAAAGGGAGTAAGGGATAAGGTGGTCCCTCCACCTCAGTCAGCTTTATGAATTATGTCCATACTGCAGACGAAGAAGTCCTTCATCCCTAAGTGTATTTGGGAAGGGTTAACTGTTGTTTAGGTTTCTGACATCTAAAGTAACGAGCAGACTTACTAGGAATTGTAGTTATCCTTCCACATCAATGCGGCTAGGGGCACAGCTCCCCCCATCTGGAAAATCTGTGTAATATTTTGGTCCTCCCTTTGTATCAGAGAAGAAGTCTGAATTATTATAGTATTAAAAGATAAAATATGTTAGATATTATATAATATCATACATATAGTTTATGCATTTCTGAGTTTCTAAAAATTTTTCTGTGTGGTCTGCTGGCCTTTGTGTTTTGTCTGCAGCTTCTGCAAAACTACAAAAAAAATGTTATTTAATTTCTTCTACCAACCCACGATACATCAAAACTGTAATGTGTTGAAACCATGATAGGGAAAGTCACAATGTGGAAGGAATAACTGTCAAAGCCACTGGACTTTGATGACTCTGCAGGAGAAAGTGAGGCTGATGACTGCTCAGCTATGCCTCACTTAAATCAATTCATGAGCAAGTCAAGACATCACCCTTCTGATGTCATCGGTCATCTTTGAGAAAGAAGGTCCAACAGTAGAAACAGCAAAAAAAAATTATTAGGGATTAAAAAGATATATGCATACACACTGATTTCTTGTT
>JAQQSK010013859.1:0-11336 GCA_028658325.1 Potorous gilbertii
GCTCTTTTTTCGATCATGGCTTTCAGGTAGTTCCATAATTTTTAAATTGTCTCTCCTGGATCTATTTTCCAGGTCAATTGTTTTTCCAATGAGATATTTCACATTCTCTTCCATTTTTTTGATTCTTTTGGTTTTGTTTTGTGATTTCTTGGTTTTTCAGAAAGTCATTAGCCTTCATCTGTTCCATTCTAATTTTGAGAGAACTATTTTCTTCAGTGAGCTTTTGAACCTCTTTTTTCACTTGACTAATTCTGCTTTTGAAAGCATTCTTCTCCTCATAGGCTTCTTGAACCTTTTTTGCCAGTTGAGTTAGCCTATTTTTCAAGGTGTTATTTTCTTCAACATTTTTTTGCATCTCCTTTTTTAAGATATTGACCCATTTTTCATGCTTTTCTTGCATCTCTCTCATTTCTTTTCCCAGTGTTTCCTCCACCTGTCTAATTTGATTTTCACAATCCTTTTTGAGCTCTTCCATGGCCTGAGCCCATTGGATATCAATTTCAGACGTTTGGGATTCAGAGGCCTTGACTCCTATGTCTTTACCTGATGGCAAGCATTGTTCTTATTCGTCAGGGAGGAATGGCGAAATCCTCTGGTCACCAAGAAAATAACCTTCTATGGTCTTATTTTTTCTTCCCTTTTCTGGGAATTTTCCCAGCCAGTTACTTGACTTCTGAGAGTCCTCCCCACCCCAGGCCTAGGTCCACCCAGCTAGTGCTTGGGGTCTGAGATTCAAATGCTGCTCCCCAGTCTCAGGGCTTTTGGCGGCAGGCCTGGCTGCTATTCAATGGGAGCTTAATTTCTGGTGCTCAGGTGGGGCCAGTGCTGCCTCTCAGGCTCAGTTCCCTCAGGGGGTTTATGCAGATACCTTTTGTAATGGAGTTGCTACAAGGTCCTGCCTGCTCTGGGAGCCTCTGGTCACCTGCTGCATTTGCCACTGCCTCTGACGCTGCCTCCTGAGGGGTCCTGAGTCCCGGAGACATCTCGCTCTCCTTTCAGCCCCTCTCTCTCTCTGATCTGTGCGTCTGTGGGTGGAGGGACCTTTGCAGCCACTGGAGATTCTGTCCCTGAAGCCTGCTTGGATCTGCTTCACTCCTCTCAGTGCTGCGGGGCCAGGGCTGGGGAGGGCTCCACTCCCGTCTGGTGTGCGATGGACCTTTGGGATCGGTTTTTCAGAGCTCTCTGCAATGGAAATCTCCTTCATTGTGTTTTTGCGTGGCTTCCACTGTTCTAGAATTTGTTGTGAGTTCGTTTTAGAGGATATACCTAGGCTGTGAGTTGGAGGTAGCATATGTGAGTGTTTCTACTCTGCCATCTTTGCTCCGCCCCCATCTCTTTTCACTTTGAAACAAAAATAAATATTTTTAAAATTAAAAATCTTTAAAACTTAGTTGGCCCTAAGTCCTTAAGTAAATGAATGTCCTTAAGTAAAATGAGTTCCTAAAGTATTAGAATAAGCCGAATCCTTAATTGTTAGAGAATTTCCAGATATCACAAAATGCTTTAGTAAACACATATAATTTAATTTCACATGGGTTTCTATAACAGTAAGAGACTGACTACAGAGAAACACTACTGCTTTTATAATCCTTTTAAACAATGGTGACATCTGAGGTGAGTCTTAAGTAGTTTATATAAATTTCTGCACATGTTCTACTTTCAGATAAAAATAATACTGTATTTTCCAGCAGGATTACACAAAAAGTTTCACATGTTTTTTTGATCAGTTGCTACTGATCATAGAAGTTAGTTGTGGAAGGGAAAAGTAGGAACATGTGCCATACCAAATATGACAGGATAAAACATCCTTAACTCTGCTTGAATTCAAATGAGAGTGAAATTCTCCAATCGTGCAGTATTTGTTTCAGACTCAGGAATAGTCAGGTGGGAAACATTCCTTTTTGAAGGAACCCAATGACTAAATTGATCAGGAGTATCTCATCTTATACTGAGTCTATAATTGTCCCCTTGATGTTTCCTTTCCAGATACAAACTTCACCTGTTTGTACAGGATCACTTTCCCTCTGAGTAACTTATGGCATTTCTCTCAGATACTGATTTAATGCAGACAACTAGACCCAAATTCAAACTCAAAACAAAAATAGCTGTGCGACCAAATGCCTTTTACCTTAAATAACAAATTTCACTAATCACAGCTTAGAGCCAGGTACAGTGTTTCTATTCTCATGGAGTTACTATAAATAATAAAGATTTACCAGGACTCTCATACCTAAAGGTTTCCATTTAAGATCTTTACTTCTCAAATTTAAAACTTGTCCCTGTGTAAAAGGGAATTGTTAAAAATCCTAGCTATCTATTACAACTTCTGAGCAAGTCAAATTCATTGTTTATGAAATACGTATGGCAAACAAGTTTCTTTCCTAGGACTGATGATCTTGCCCACATGGATGATTTCCAGGGGCCTTAGCAGTTTTACAAAATAAAGGGAATTGGCATGGACCCCATGACTACCAACCCTCAGACATACAAGATGACTGTTCTGAATGGGCAGAACCAATCAAAATAAAATTTTTACTCAGTTCCTTTCTTTCCACACACAGTCATCAATTAAAATTTTTAGGTGTGGCATTAAAAGAGTAATTTCAAATAACTTAGTTAACAGTCTTACAGCTTTTATAAATGACAGACAAATTGTTTTAGCTGTAACTTCTTTAATAGGAAAAGTGAAAATACTTCGTTTTCTAAATGAGAATTGCAAAACGTTATAAGACAAGGTGAGCAGGACTGATAAAATTTAAAATAACATACGTGGTTTTATACAGGTTTCCCAAAATCTTTTAGTTTCAACAAAATTCAAATTCAAATTTGCTTTCCCTAACATCATTTCTAGATTACAGTGGTCACTCAATTCTTACAATACAAGAGAATTTTACCACAACTTAGTAACAGAAATAGTGAACTTTAGGTGCCATTAATTACATTTCTAAACCATAACATACAAAAATTAGCAAAGACGGCTTACTAAATGTAGAGACTAATTGACTTATGATCTCATACTTCTGTGGCCCATCCCCTACTCTCAGGGAAGGTAACTTAAATTCCCTGCTATTCTTTAGCACTCTCTTTCCTTGCTCTAATCCGGGATGAGAAGAGTTAACAGAAACTGCTAAAAATGTTTTTAGCTGTCCTAATTATTCACTACAGCCCTTACTCGATGATCAGAGCCATGACTACAGGGTAAAATAATCTTAACGGTTCTAACTTTTACTAAAGGAAACTTCACTTCTGTGTCCACCCTTTAAAAACTTATTCAAAACTTTATCTCTGAGGTTTCTCTTTTTTCAGATCCATGCATTTTCTCAATTTGCCTTAGTGCCAAATAATATAACAAATTCTGACCTGTCTTAAACATCCAATTAGACGTGACGCCTTTCACTTAAAATACGACTAGAATAACTACTTTTTGGTTGTTTCCCATTATACAAAAACTTTTCTCCTTTATGTGAGGCATGAGATGACTAAATACTGGTTTGTCTGCCCCTCTGATATGAGAAGAAAAATTTTCTTGATATCTTCTTTTCTTCTTCCACACCATCACAACCTGGCCAAGATTGGAAGGTAGAAAGAGAGAGAAATTTTTACCAGTAACTTTCCAACAATTTCCAAAACATTTATACTTTCCTTAAACTTTGTTTCCGTGATCCTCTCTCCTAGTGGGATTTGTTTAAAGCCCCTTTTCAAACTGCACATACATAAGTTCTTTCTATTTCTTATCTGAAACTGCCTTTATCAGTTATATAAACTAAATAATGTAAGATTTGTTTTTTCTCTATTTTTCATTCTCCTCCTTGATGCTGTAGCCATGAGAGAGAGAGAGAGAGAGAGAGAGAGAGAGAGAGAGAGAGGAAGAAGGGAAGGGAAAGAGATAATCTCATTCCAAAGTTCAGCTACAGTGGAGTTGGCTCCATTAATCACACAAACACATAGAAACAGAACACATATACAGACAATGAAAAGAAGAATCCAAAAACTGAGAAAAGATCATGATAGGAAAGTAATCTCCCTAGACACCCTAGTTATTCCCTGAAATTCCCCAGACTTTCCAAATTCTGTGTGCACAGTTGGTCAGGGCCACTGCCCTATTTTCACTTCATGTCCCTGTTCTGGGTGTCAATTGCCAGCAGCTGGTAGATCAGAGGGGTGGTGGTGATAGAAAAGAAAAAAGATAACAGAAGCGGGGACTAGGCAAGCCTGTACCATCTGGACATGACTGGTTTATTGATCTGAGGGTCAAGATTTATGTACTCTCTTAAGCATGCAAGCAAGCAAGGTTATTCCCATGGGAACAATTTTAGTTCACATCTTTTACTTCCTTATCTTAGTTCCTTCTTCATAACAACATCAGGGTACACAACCAGGGCCAGGATAATCTCATCTTTGCTTATCAGGAGTGGAATGGTGAGGCAATCTTGAGAATGTCAGCCTTAGTAAAAGTCTCAGGTAAAACCTGTACAGTACCTCACATTCCAGACTCCATCCAATACTGGCCCTCCACAGAACCAAATCAGATGAGAGCAAATCTCAAACAGTTATCATCTAACTCTCCTGTTTCCTCCTACTATAATATATTTTTGTCCCACTTCCTGTGCTGTCATTTACCTTTTTCTGCCTCCTTCTTTTCACATCTCGTGTTGCAATGACTTTGCATGCTTAAGTCACATTTTTATCATCATATCATGTAATTTATACCCACTCCCTCTATGTATATCCCTTTTAAATATCATAATAAATGTACAATTCTAAAAATTAGCAATTATCATCCTCCATTAGAAGGATGTAAACAGTTTGCTCACATTGAATAACAAGGTTTTTTCCTCCCTGTTTACCTTTTTATGCATTGTTTGAGACTTGTATCTGAAGATTAAATTTTTAATTGAACTCTGACCTTGTGATCTGTAAGTCTGGAAATCCCGTCTTTCAATAAATGTCCATCTCCTTGCCTGAAATATTGTGCTCAGTTTTGCTGGGTAATTGATCCTTGATTGTAGTCCAAGCTCCTTTTCCCTATGGAATATCATATTCCAATCCCTCTTCTCTTTTAAGTTAGAACTTGCAAGATCTTGTGTAATCCTGACTGTTGTTCCTCAATATTTCAATTGTTTCTTTCTGGCTGCTTGCAGTAGTTTCTCCTTAACTTGCTATTTTTGGAATTTGGCAACAATATTCCTTGATGTTTTATCAGTTTGGGATCTATTTCAATACATGATCAATGGATTCCTTCTATAACTATTTTGCCTTCTGGGTCTAAGACCTCAGGGTAGTTTTCCTTGATGATTACTTGGAAGATATTTTCCAGGCTCTCTGTCTCTCTCTCTCTCTCTCTGTCTGTCTCTTTCTCTCTCTCTCTCTCTCTCTCTCTGTCTCTCTCTCTCTGTCTCTTTCTCTCTCTGTCTCTCTCTCTGTCTCTCTCTCTCTCTCTCTCTCTCTCTCTCTCTCTCTCTCTGTCTCTCTCTGTCTCTCTCTCTCTCTCTTACCATGGCTTACCAGTAGACCAATATTTCCTAAATTTTCTCTTCTGCATCTATTTTTCAGGTCAGTTTTCTTACAATGAGATTTTTCACTTTTCCTCTATTTTTTCATTCTTGAATATCTGTTTGACCGATTTTTGATGTCTCGTGGAGTCATTAATGCTTCTACTTGCCCAATTCTAATTTTAATAGATTGTTTTCTTCAGTTAAATTTTGTATCTTCTTTCCCATTTGCCCAATTGTTCCTTTTAAGAAGCTAGTTTCTCAAGTTAGCCTTTGTGCTTCCTTTTCTATTTTTCCAATTTTCCTTTTTAATGAGCAGTTCTCTTCAGTGAATTCTCTTTTCATACTTTTGAAATCATTGGCCAATTTTTCTTCTTCCTCTCTAATTTCACTTTGTAAATCCTTCTTGGGCTCCCCCAGAAATACTCTTTGGGCTTGATACCAATTCATATTATCTTCTGAGGTTTCAGATGGGAGTAGAGTCTCAATACTGACCTCTTCAGTATTTGTGTTTTGGTCCTTGTCCCCAAAGATTCTCTGGTCTTTTATTTCCTGGTTTACTTACTGCTCATGCTGATTGTCTTTTTCCTGGCTTTTAAAAGGGATCTCTGCTTCTGTGGCACAGGGTCCTCTGTCCCGTGGTTCTTGTGCCTAGACCTTGAGGCTTTGTGTATTGTGGCCTTTAGTTCTTTCAGCTAGAAACTAGAATCCTCCAGGTGGATAGTGTGCCCAAAGCAGAGGACAGGTGAAATAATTCTGAGTTTCCCCAGAGTTACCCTGGAGCTTCCTGCATGAGGTATGGGGGAAGCATGATCTGGCTGGAGGAAGTCTCCTCTCTTGAGCTAGAGCACAAGCAGCCTCAGTGGTTGTTGAACACTGTCTGTGCTAGTATCTTCCTGATTCCTTTGGCTGTGCTAAGGCATGCCTAGGATCCTGGTGTTGGCGTTTACGGGCTCCATTGCCCTGGGGCTCAGGGTCTCTTCGCTGAGGAGGGGCTGTCTGGGACAGCTCTGGTCCTGCACTGGTCCTCTTCAGTCATAGCAAGAGGAACAACCCTTTGGGATTTTCCTAGTCTCTCGAGTTAAGAGACTGTCTACCCCTTTGACTGATTCCACTATTCCCAGAGTTTTCCTGGTGCCATATTCTCTAGATTTTTCAAGGTCAGCAAGGGGAGGGGGAGAACACTTACAGATCACTCTGTCATCCTGTCTCCTGGAAGTTCAAGTATGTGTCTTACAGACATTTAATGTGCAGGCTGATAGTCTCAGGAGATGTTGCTGCTGTTACCTATGGTTTTGTACTTTTATTTTCCTCAGTTCCCCTGGACTCTCATCCTTGGCTGTTATGTTTGAGAATTTACACTGTTGTTTCTGCTTCAATCTGCCAGTGGCTCCTGCTTGGCTTTGCTATCATGGGGTCTGCGCTAGTACAGCCAGTGCTCTCTGTGTTCCTCCAACCTCATGGAACAATACTTCCCGTTGTCCTTTCAAGCTATCTACCCTGTGCTGAAAATCTGCTACATGCTGTCTCTTTGTAGATTCTGCCACTCTAAAATTTGTTCAGTTTCTCTTTTTAAAGGTATCTGAAGGTGTGAGTATATGCTTTCACTGCATCATCTTGGCTCCAACCCCTGGACTTAAGCATTCTTGAGATCAAGGTAAAGATTTATTATGCTTTTCAGTAGACAAGAGTTCTTAGGGATCCTATAACCTTACAGAGGTAAAGTCAAAGTTTATATAGATTATTCTATAGTACAATATGTGCCTAATGTGATTACTAGATGATTCAGAGCAAGATTAGGAAATGGTTAAGGTGTGGTTAATTCTTAAAGGAACATGCACTTTTGGTATCTACTCTGAGGATATTTTACCCAGAGTTCATTGGGAAATAGTCCAAGGGAGGGCTCCATGAAGGTATACTTTTGGACATGAAACATCACTCAGTCATCTCATGCTTGGAACTGACTAATTAATACCAGGCTGTTCTCATCAATGTCTTGTTAGGAAAGATAATGAATAGGGTGTATATGCATATCTAAGTCTAGGATACATATGATTGGTCAATGAGTAGCAAATGTTGTCATAACCAGTTCACATCCAGTTCAGCCAGTACACAACTGGTTCAAACTAATAAATTCTGTAGGTGTAGCCAGCTATTGTATCAGGAAGGGAGATAATGTTTTTTTGTTTTTTTTTTTGCTGGGGTCGACTGTCCTTGGGCTGAACAGCAGCTTCCTGAGATTGTGTTTTGATGATAGAGAGAAATGTGATTTTAGGATTAAGGGCCAACACAGGCATCCAAACATCCCAGCAATACCATTGGAGCAAATTGTTCTTATCTACCCATTTCACCAGGGAAGTCTTCACATCCTTAGGGTAGACATGTTCCTAATTCACTAATGGGTTTGAGGCTTGTTAGGTGATTTCAGCCTGGTTTAACCCATCTGGCGAGACAGTTTTACAGGCACGTGCCTGTTATGCTGCTGATAGTTGAGTGAAAGGGGAACACCAAAGCTAGATGAGCAGTCCTGGAAAGGGATCACGAAGTCTTCTCTCAGAGGTTCTAGTCCTCCCTGAACACCCCATATACCCCTGAAGATAGAGTGTTGCAATTTCATGGTGTGTTGTGTGCTCATCTTAAATAATTCAGACTCAGACCACCTCTCATACAAGTAAAGGCATTAATTGAAGGTGATGCTCTACAGCAGCCTGAGTTCCAAGAGGAACCAGCAACTTATTAGAGGGAGATGAAAATTTCTATAGGGCAAAAGATACACTTATGTAACAGAAACTACAAATATTAGAAAGGCAGAAGTGGTTTGTCAAGGGACTAGGTAATAGAGGAAGTGTCCTAGTCTCAGTGGATTTGTGAATTCAATTACCTACAACATATACAGAAAAACCCATTTTGGGGGGCTTGTTATAATATTAACAGAATTTGAAACTCTTCCCTGCCCCTTAGTTGGCCCATGTGACCTACTTTCAGCTTCAACCCAGCTCACAGCTTGAGTCCCATGAAGCCCATGGAAAGAGGAGCTTGCTGAATGGGTGGAGCAGGAAGGGTACAACAAGAGGAGAGAGTGAGGTGGAACTAAGACAGAGGCAGATCAGAACAGCTAGCATGGGTGAGAGAGTGTTAGTTTGCCTAAGGGAGCTTGTTTTGGGGGAGGCCTGACAGATGGAAAGCTTGGGAATGGCTATCCTCTCTCTATTGGTAATGTGTACAACCTTCCTAGTTATGATAGTGGAATTGGCTTTCTGCTATCTCAATAAATGTTTTGCTTTCATCTTTGAGGAAGAGAGTTTGTAATTTGTGTATTTACCCTGGCAATACACCTTCATATCTATGGCAGCAGCTGTAGGTATCACATTGGTGCTACACATGTATGTATAATAATGATATTATAGTAAACCTCTCTATTTCACAAGTTTACTCTAGGTCAGTTTCATTACTACTGTGAAGCTGCCTTCTTAGGAAATGCCCCTTCTATTGTTTTGGAGTCTACATGCTCCTTGGGCCTCCTGATAATGTTGCCTTCTAATTGGTTGGCTATTGTGGTCCTACTTGAGATTAGATTGATGTGACTGTGGTTGAGTGCATGGAAACATCTACTGTTTCTGTAGTAAATATGAGGAATTGGTCTGGGGGCAGTGACTAGTTAGAGGAAGCAACTGGGATCCCATCACAAGGACACACCTGCTGTTCTGGTGGGACAGTGAGGCATATATGAGGAAGTTAGAATATTGAATTGAGGAGTGTGGACAGTGGCTAGGTAGATGTTCAGGTCTACTTTTTATCTTTTACGTTTTAGTCAATGATTGAGTTTGGGGGACTGTAGTATGGTTGAAGTCAGATTGTGTGGTTAAATCAGGACATGCCTGCTGTTTAATGAGGCCCATAAAGAAGTTAGAATATTGGAGCTGGGAGCAGTTCTATTAGGATTTCATCATAGAATACCTTCTAATTTTCCAAGAATATATACCTTTCTTATATATCCTAAGATCCCATTAGGTCTCATAGATCTCACATTAGTCCCATATCTTCCAAGTCCTATTGGTCTCTTAATTTTGTACATTCAGTTTCTATAGAAGACAGTAGGACTTGTGCAAAATTTCCTTCTTATCTTGCTTATAATGTCATGGATATCAAACTAGGGAAGCATGCAAATTTTGGGGGGATTATCCAGATATGGGAGGAAATAAGCTCAAATAAAATCAAAGCAATTGGAGGAGGTTCAACAATGAGTCATTTCATCTCACTGGAATTCAGTTTCTTCATCAGCAACGATGGGGAGATGGAATTGATTATCTTTTTAAGATTTGCACATTTATTTGTCCATGCTTCTTTGATTCTACATTTTCATGGAGAAAGAAGTATTGTCTTGGTTCCATGATGTTTTAGGAAATTAGTAAATTTAGGAAATAAGATTATTTTTTTTTGAGTAGTGGGATATTCAGGGTTACTGGATGCATAGTGAATGCATATAATATTGATACATTCTTTGCAAAGAAAAAAAGAAGAAAGGCAATTATTCCAAATCAGAAAGAACCTAGAATCTAGTCCAAATGATTAATATTATAGAGGAAGAAACAGAGGACTAGAAAAAGAAGAAGAATTTTGCCTCAGGCCACACCTGTAGCAAGAGGCAGAGCCAGAATTTGGACTGAGGACTCTATTCAAAATCCAACATCTCTATGGCTTTTGAAAGAAAAGCACTTCAGTAACATAACACTGTCATTGACTGTCTCATTTTGAGGTCCAGTCTGTAGTCATTAAAAATGTTCAAACAATAAACTTGCAGATATCTGAGTTATCTATCTTGATACACTAAAGGATGTTGACATTTTATCATCCCATCAGATTTTTCAACCAGTAGGTGATGTTCATTTAATCAAATGATACTGTTTACAAGACACAGTGTACATGACAAATGCTATTGGCTTGAAGATCAACCTTGAGGCTTCTACTTATTTAGTGATGGGTCATCACTTGCTTCTGATCCTAACTTTGTAGCTCCACATATTCTTTACAAAAAACCTTCTCTGAACTCAGAACAGTTAACCATATCATCCTGTCACACCATCTGGTTTTAGTGTTTGATCTTCCTAAACAAGTCTTGAATCAGATAGTGTTTGTTTGTTGGGCTCTGTATGAGATTGTTAATGAGAAATGTAACATTTTCAGCTCAACTTATCTGCTTCATATTAAACCTCAGGGTGTGTTTCAGATTGCATGTTCTTCTGTCTCTCTGTGTTACCTTGGAGCATGAATTTCTTTTACAGTGTTTTTTATATCCAATTGAAATAGGTATGCATGCAACATGCAAATATATTTGATACTGTTTATTTTTAATATTAATGCAGTCCTGTTTTATCTTCTTTTGCAGTATAATCCAGGTTGTCTAGTAATTATTTGATGATATTATTTTTTTTGGTAAAAAATGAAATAATACTTTTTTCTATTCAACATATTTTCCCCTTTTACTTGAATGTTGGAATAAATTCTAAGTGTTCTAGTGAAGTGAATCCAGAGTAATATTACTTTGGTTCCAAACAAATATTCTTTGTATATGTGGGGTATTTCTTAAGAAAGATTTCAGCAATCCTAATAAACTGATGAAGCAGCATAAAATTGGAATAAGCAAATACATTGACTAAGAAAGAAGAAACAATAGAGAATATGTCACAATATAAAGAAAATACAAAAAAGTCATAATTACCAAAGAGACCAGTCATATATCAGAAGCTACCTTAAAACATGATGCTTTCTATATTTTACATGTTAAGTAATTGTATTTAGAAGAAAAAAAAGTAAAAATTTGAGACTTTATGTTACTTGAATAAC
>JAQQSK010013860.1:0-11336 GCA_028658325.1 Potorous gilbertii
GGGGTCGGAGATTCAAATGCTGCTCCCCAGCCTCAGGGCTTTTGGCAGCAAGCCTGGCTACTACTTAATTGGATCTTAATTCCTGGTTCTCAGGTGGGGGCAGGGCAGCCTCCCAGGCTCACTTCCCTCAGGGGGTTTATGCAGAGACCTTCTGTAATGGAGCTGCTGTGGAGCTCCTGCCTGCTCTGGGGGCCTCTGGCCACCTGCTGCCTCTGCCGCTGCCTCTCCCACTGTCTCCCGACCGGGCCTGAGTCCCGGTACACCCTGCTCCCCTCTCAGCCCGTCCCTCTCACTGACCTTTGAATCTGTGGGTGGAGAGACCTTCGTGATCTGCTTGCTCCTCTCAGTGCTCTGGGGCTGGGGCAGGGGAGGGGAGGGCTCTTCTCCTGTCTGGTGTGCGATGGACCTTTGGGATCAGTTTTTCAGGGCTCTCTGGAACAGGAATCTCCTTCATTGTGTTGCTGCGCACCTCCCACTGTTCCAGAATATGTTGGGAGTTCTTTTTAATGGAAATCCGTGGGCTCTGGGTTTGGAGCTAGCATATATGAGTCTTTCTACTCTGCCATCTTGGCTCCGCCCCCATTTTTTTCTTAATGACAAACACAGGGGAATTATAACTACTAAATGTGGGCTCCAGGTGTCCTACGCCCAATTGTTCCTGAACTATATTCTTTAAAGCGGTGAGTTTCTCTGTACTCAGGGGCTACTGCTCTACCCACACTGGGTCAGGAGACAGCTAGTCAATCTGTGGGTACCTCACCATTTGAGTAGCCCCTATAAGTTTTCTGGAGTCACAACATGGACCCGCATTTGTTGAAGAGTGTCTTTACCCCATAGTGCTGTATTAAGGCCAGTGATCTTCAATGGCTTAAAATATCCAGTTTTGTCTTCAAATTCCCAAGTCAGATATCTAGCTGCCCTAATGGCAATTTGGCCTCCTCCCACTCTTGTCACTACAAGTAGATGCTGCTCAAGGGGCCATGTAGAAGCCCACTGTCTGCTGTCTATGACTGAAGAACCTGCCCCAGTGTCAAGCATTCCTAATATTGGGCAGGCTTCTACCTTTATGGTCATCATAGGCCTGCCTCTCCACCAGTTTGATCTCTGGCGCCTCCTCTGGCGGCTCCTCTACCCAAGGGAGAGATATGCTTCGACCAATGGCCTTCCCAGGAGGGAGGTGAATAGGATATCAATGTGGATTAGTAATATAAATGGTAGTGCCCTTTGGCGGCAACAACTGAGTGTGCACAATGCGAGGGAAATAACCAGAAGGCCCTACTACTAGGTGGGGAAAAGGGGCGAGATGGAACTGAAGGAACTGAGTGTCCCAAGGTTTTATCACAATGTCCTGATCCCCTTGTCCCTCCTCAGGGGCACATGTTAATATCTCAACTGGCTTAATTCCTGGCGATAACGTTCGCCAAGGCGTGTGGGCTGAGGCTGGGGCCCCATGGGACCCTCTGAGGTCATGTGGAGAGCGGAACTGGGGTTCCCCACGAAGAGGGCCCCTCCTTCCATTTCCCTGGACTGCAGTAGCAGTCTTATTCATGGAGTGGCAAGACCGTGCTATATGTCCTGTTTTCCCACAAAAGTAACATGTAGGTGGTGCGGAGGCTATGGGGCCAGGCCCGGAGGCCCTGCACTCAGACCTGAAATGACCTGGCTTGCCACAACGGAAACAGGCCCTTCCCCTCTGGAGGCCTTCCCTCTGGAGGCCGGAGAGCACCCCTCTGGATATGGCAGTAGCCATAGCTGCGATTTTGGGATCGTCCTCAGGCACAGAAAGAAGGCGCTCAACTATTTCCTCAACAGTAGGTCCCAGTCCTGCTAAGACCTTTTGATAAGGTCCCCTGAGTCCCTCTCTTATCAGCTGCATCACAACCACCACCATACCTGGGTCATAACCCAGTAGACGCCGAGTGCTCTGCTGGACCCTACTAACAAAAACGGTGGGATTCTCATTTGACCTCTCTTTCAATTCTGTAAGTTTGTCCCTAGCTTCTCCCTGCATCTCAAGCTTTCTTAAGTTTTGTATACCACAAGTTGTGACTCCGGCAATGACTAAGGGATGGTAAGCCAGCTGAGCTTGGAGCGACTTCCATTCTCCCTAGCCAGTAAGCATTTGGAAAGCATCATCAGTATTAGTGATATTTTTCTCCTTAATATATACATCGGCCTCTCTCCTAACTAAGGCCTCCCAGGTGACATACTGGCCAGGAAAGAGCACAGTTTGACACAGGTCTTTCCAATCAATAGGGGTCCAAGGCCAGGTGGCCATGGCACCCTTGAAAATTTGGACAGTATAAGGCACTGAAGGCCCATATTTTACTATGGCATCCTTCATTTCTTTGAGCAATTTAAAGGGCGCTGGCTTGTGGACCCTCTGTCCTCCTTGGTCATCTCTTACAGGGAAAGCTTGCATCACATCTCCCTAATCCTCTACAGATTCCCTTTGTCTGATAGCCTCCTGAAGGTTCTTATCCACTAGGCCAAGGCTAGAGCAGCAATTGCCTTCCCCAAAGATAAAGGAAGGCTCCTCCCGTAATCTCATAGTAGCCAGCTTGGTGTCTAATGAGCTGATGTCTTCACTTCTGGGACAAACATTTTGCTGCGCCACAGATCTGGGCTGGGTGCCAGGGCCGGAACTTCTGGGCCACTGAGTGTGTAACTGTTCCACAGATCCTGGACAAATTTTTTGCTGTGTCACAAATCCAGGCCCCAGGCCTAGGCTGAATGTATTTCCTGGTTGCAGTCCTGACTGCGCCACATCTCTCTCTCCCCTCGGGCCTGCCTGATCGCACCAGTCCTTTGAACTACCTGATCTCCAGTGCTCAAGACCAGGGGAACATTAAAAGGGGGAGCAGTTGGCAGGGGACTCGACTCCTCGTTGGAGATCTCCTCTAGGGAGTCTCCCGTCTGTACCATGGTAGTGGCCAAGCGATTTGGACATGGGGCACCCAGAAGGGCTGCTTTTACCACCCCGTACATAACAAAATCAGTCTCAACAAGCAACCCGGGGTTGGCTTCCTCATAAGAGGCCATCTGTCGGCCTACTACCTCCCAATTGTGAGGCGTAATCCCACTATGCTCTAACCAAGGGGAGGTTTCCCAAATGTGTTCAACAAAGCTACAGCATGTCTTAATATGAGGACACATCCCTTCCTTTCTACATAACTTATAAAGATGGCATGCCAGCTCTGCCTGATCCTCGGGCCAGATCAATGGAACACTGCTCCCGTGACCCATTATTTCCACCTGGACTTCCTGCTGTGATGTAGTCCTTCTCTGGTAAAAGGAGGGAGGTCAAGCGGTACCTTAACTCCACCCCACATTGGGTGCCAGCTGCACGAGCTAGCCCACAGCCTTCGTCAGGTTAGTAGGCCAGGCAGAATCCCTTCGCCTGGCTACTAGGCCCGGCGGTCTCCCTTTGCCTGCCTACTAGGCCAGGTGGTATTCCTTCACGATCCCTTCACAATATTTACCCTACCCCCGGTCTTCGGATGTCTCAAGAACACTAGAAATGACCACATGGAACACTGGAGTTGGCCAGTGCACTTTCACTTTATTAATGGCGTCTCTTCCCTACACTCTTCCCAGCATTCCCTCATATACCCAGGCGAAGCTCCTCCCATGTTCCTCCCCAAGGGTGGACTATCTGGCCAGAGCTCCTCCCATGTTCCTCCCTGAGGGCGGAGCCAGCTCCTGTATGGGCGGTCCCAGCACCCGAAGGCAGGTTAATACCCGGGGCATCTTCCAGGCTCCTCAGGGGGCCATGGTTCAGAGCTTGGCTCCCAAAATCGCCCTCAGGGGGCCATGGTCCAGAGCTTGGCCCCTAACAATGAAATAAGGCTGTTTCTAGAGTTACTAAGAGTTACCACACTCTTAAAAAATGCTAATCAAGAAGGCTAAGGTCAATATGAAAGGAGACATAAGGAATATAATCTTGATTATTTAGTTGTAATCCAGGAATATCCATAGAAGCCTTAGCAGAGATTCAACAAATACTCTCAAAGCATTTAGGTGAATCCAGGCAATAAACACTTCACTGAAGTTCACCTTGAGCCAGCGCAGAAGGGGACACTCACCCTCCCTCTCACTCTCTTTTTCTTTCTCTGTCTGCCTGGTAGTGGGCCTACTAGGGTTCCCAGTCAGGATTACCTTAACCATGTGATCCAGGAAGGTAGATGATCTCTTTTGAAAAGGAACACGAGAAGTTTGATACCGTTGCTTCTTTTCAGAGAACAATTTAGTCATCTCTTCCCTTTCGGTTTTAATTTCTTTTTCATCACAGAAAAATTCACAGACAATGAATTTGTTTTCTTTGGCTTTGACTTTTAAGTGATCTAGCACCCTGAAAAAGATCGTGACTGTAAAGAGACCTCCCTCGTTGGTCTCAGAAATCAGTTTGGTTGATTGAGGTACCACCATGTCTGAGAGAGACTCATATCTTTTTTGCCACTGTGAATAGTTTGGACTTGGAACTATCACCAGAGTTATGAGATACTCTGAATCTAGCAAAAAAAATACTCTTTATTCACAATATCAGCTAATGTCTAAGTGAAGAGATTTCCCATGGATTTCTTTTCCAAATTCTCCAGGTTTCCTTTCAGAGTGCTGTAGGCAGATTTTTGAGCTTTTATGTATGTTTGTATTTGTGCCAATTACTTTGATAACGTGTCCACTACAGTCACAAGTGGCTGATTGGCAGGATACTTGGTCATGTCCCATTCAAAGCATGTCACAAGAGAAACTAAATCAACTCTATTGGCCAACATGTTCTCATGAATTCTTCCTTTCGCGTCTTCCATAACTCCTACTACATTCTGAGTCATGTTCTTTATAAGGCTTTCAGTGAAGATGTCAAGTTTCCCCAACTCATCTGAGAGACCAACAAGAGAATTCAAAGTCCCCACTTTGAAGTCGGGAATGGCAAATTTTGATGTTGTGGGACAGATTAGACTTGGAGGTTACTGTGTTCTTCTGTTCCAGAGCTTGTAAATTCTCTTTATCTCCAGGGGGCAGAAATTAGCCAAAATTCTGATGACATACTTGAAGTCTTCCCTTTTAGTCAAGGTTATATTGGTGTAGAATGAAGGAGATGTGGGAGGGAGTGAGGGCAGAGAGACTAGAGGCTGGAAGTGAAAGCTAGCTCTGGTTCGAGACAATGCCTTCAATCCGCCTGGGCAGCCTTGAAGTGGGGGCACCTCCGGCCCTTTGGGGAGTTTCTTCTTGCACTGCTGAGGTGGGGAGTACTGTGGTGTACTGGGTTGCCTCTCGCAACTGATTGCTGGAGGGCATGTGCTACCCACTTTGCCCATATCAGTCCCTTATGTGATTGAGCCCTGGCTCCCAGGAGATTGCTCCCCAATTCTTTCTTTAAGGTGTTATTTCCCTCAACATTTTTTTTTGTGTGTATGACTCTCCTCATTATATTCTTTCTTTGCTTTCATTTTTATCCCCCCACTTTTTTCCCTCAAACACTATCATTTTATTTTGAAAATCCTTTTTAAGCTTTTCCAGAAATGCTTCCTGGGTTTATATCTAATTCACATTTTTTGAGACTTTGCTTCTAGTCGTTTTTCATTGTCGTCTTCTGTATTTGTGCCTTGATCTTGCCTAGCCATAATACTTTTTTATGGTCATGTCTCTTTTTGTTGTTGTTGTTATTTGTTCATTTTTCCACCCTGTTTCTTGATTGTAAACTTTTTGTTAACGTTGGACTCTATTTCTGACTTTAGGAGTAATGGACAATGAAGTATCAGGCTTTTTCACAATGGATTTCAGAGTTAGTTCTGTGGAACAGAATTTTTTTTTTTAATTCTTCCAAGGTGGTGTCATCTGGAGAAAGGCATGATCCATATTTTTCTGGTCTGCACACTGAAAGTTCCCCTGGTACCATGGAATTTTAATGGGTATTGCTCCTCAGCACCCCTCTTCCCTTGAGATCAGAAATTATACTTTTCCCTTGACACTATGATTGCTTGTGATCAAAGACAATGCTGCCTCTCAATGCTCCTGTTCTTCCTGTCCAAAATTATTTCTCTCCACCCTTGAACTATCATCCAGAGGTGTATGTATGAAATGGAGCTTCCAGAGTCTGGTCCTGAGTCCAGTGCTATCCCAGTAGTCTCATTTTGACCAGTTTCCAGATCCACATTCAATTTCTTGTTTGGATTCTCTTGAAACTGCAGCTGCTGATATCCCCATCTCCTGCTTCCAATACTAGTGACTCATCCACTTGACTATCTTCTCCCAATCCATGTCATAGATCTCTCCTTCTGATCTCCTAAGTTGTGTTGGGAAGAATGCCTTAGTCTGTTGTCTTATTGACTCTGCCAGTACAGAATTTGATTTGAGGCATTATTTTAAAGTTGTTTGCAATGGAATGTTGGGAGGGTTCACCTGAATGTTTTCTCTATTTTGCCATCTTTCCTCTACTCCTGGAAGACCCCTTTCAGTCGACTTTTTTTTAAATTTTAACTTTATATTAAATTGGGTTCTATTCCTGGAGTGGAGGAGGTCATTGCTCTAAGCTTCAGGTTTTGGGGGTTAATTTGTGCTGCTGTTTTCAGAACTAGTTCTGGCTTGTGTACATAAGTTTTCAGTGCTTCTAATATGGTATGTAAGAAAAGCTGTGTTCTCTGTTATCTTGGTCTGTGATTTGGTCGTATTCAGGAAAGAACTCTTCTTAACCCTGAAACTGTCCAAGTCCCTGATTTTCCTGAAGGCACAAGTTCTCGTGCTAATTTCTAACTTGAACCTTGAGATCAGGGTCTCTATTCCTTTGTGAGTGACTGAAAACACCTTGTCTTCCCTGGGACTATGATCGAGGTCTACTCCACCATGGCAATATGTGCTATTGGTCTTCTTGATAGCAAAACTGCGAATAAGGCCCCATCTTTTCTGTGGCCACAAGCACAAGGGCTCACCCTGGACCTCTGAACCAGAATTACATATAGATAATGCAGCAGGATGTATTTAATGTCAGTAAAAGGCCCCCTGTTTTCTCTTTCTGATAAGTTGTCTGACTTCTTTACCATTTCTGTACTAAAAGTTCCCCAAAGTTGTTGCCACTGCCATTGTTGCAATCATGTCCAAGGCCTGCTGCTGATGTTGCTGATCCATGCACTCTGGGCTGACCCCTACCTCAGTGTCACAGACCCCTTTGGCTGACTTCCTAAGATTTCTTGGGCTTTTAAAATTTTGCGCCTTGACTGTGTGTTGGCTCTGCCACTCCAGAGTTCAATTTGAGGTTTTATTTTAAAGTTATCTGGATATGAACATTGGGAGAATTCAGTTGACTTACTGCCTGTATTCTGCCATATTGACTTTCCCTTCCATGGAATATTCTTGAATGTTAAAAGTACTGTGAAGACAAGTTGTTTTCACTATTTTATCAAATCCTACAGCCTGGATTCAATCCTTCTTTGCTATATTATCGCACAATACTTCTTTTAATGTATTCTATGTTGGAACAAAATGGATTGTTCACTAGGCTATTTCTACCATATATTTGAGTAATTCATCACCCCTGCTTGCAATGCACTTCCATCACAAGTCTGTATAGTCATTCTTTTCTACCCAACCATGTCATCCCTGTACCCAAAACGCCTTCTTAATTTTTATCTTACAGTATTTTGTGAAGAGAACTTTTGTAACATAACCTTTCTCTTTGTCGCTCTCTGCCTTTCTGTCTCTGTCTCTGTCTCTCTCTGTCTCTCTCTCTCTCTCTCTCTCTCTCACAGTACACACAGGCACACACAAAACGTTTTTTTGTTAAATAAACATTCATTAATTATCTACTATATGTTAGTAAACATGCTAGTCTCTATGAATAGAGAGACCAAAAATTATTATATCCTTGCTCAAGAAGAGAGCCAAGAGAGCCATCATGTTTACTTGAGAGCATAAAATAACCTAGAAAATATATATAAGGTAGTTAATTATAAGATAATTAGGGGAAGAGAATTTGGGGTGATCAATAAAAGTTGTATATAAACAGTTTTATTTGTCTCATGTTAGAAGGAAGAGAAGGAATCTGTGCAGTAAGGGAGAGGAGGAAGTCTGTATCAGACCCAAGGGCTGGTAAATGTGAATCCATACAGATAACAATAGCAGTGCATGTATGAGGAACATAGTGAAGGAAAATTTGTTTGGGCTTTGGACTGCAAGATGGTGAGGAATCTACAATGAGACTGAAAAAGTCCACATTACTGAAAGCATTAAAAAGCAAATGGAGGAACTTTCATTGTACCGTAGAAATACTGAGACAACTTTTTATTAAGTACAGATGTGACATGGTTAGATCTTTGCTTAAGGAAAATAATGTATTTGTATCTATATCATTATTTCCAAACATTCATACATGCATATCTATATGTGTGTTTGTCTACATATCTATATGTACATTTCTCCATCTCAATATCTTTATAATTACATATCATTGAACATCTATTTCTACAGAGATAAAACTTAAAAATTGGAAGGAACTTCAGAGGTGACCTTGTCTAAATCATACATGAAAAAAATTCCCACAATAGCATACTGAACAAGTAGTTTTCTAATTTTGTTTTTTATTGAAACCACCAAGAAAGGGGAACCTACTTCCTCTCAAGCCAACTCACTTCATTTTTTATAGCTTCATTGTCAAGAAGTCGCTGATGTCTCTTGAAACATATCCTCTACTGACCTCTGGGAAGCTCATACCTATTCTTCCTGATTATTCCATAAAGGAGCAAAGGCAACAAGCCAAATCCCTCCTCCAAGTGACAGCCCTTTAAATACTTGAAGAAATTATTTCCCTACCCCATATTCAAGGCACTCACCATCGTGGATGTCTCCCTCACCCCTCACACCAGGTTATCATTCTAAACCATGCCATTGAGAACTGAACATACTACTATTCATGAAGATCTCTTGATATCAGAAATCAAAGGGATTACCATATTTATTTGCCAAGAAATAGTTTCTCTTTTAGTTGAGCCTCCATATTAGGTTTTTTCCTTCAGTATTTTTAGTGCCTTAAAGGAGGAACAAGGAGGACTCATTTTTTTCATAATTTTCTTGCACAAATCTCAATTCCCTTCCCAGTTTTCCTCTACCTTACTTTCTTGATTTTAAAACCTATTATGGCGTGTAGCCAAGATGGCAAAGTAGAACGAAAGATCTCTTGTATTTCTCCCCCCATAACCCACAAAATACCAGTAAAAATGACTAAAGAAATTCTAAAGGAGCAGAAGCAATGAAAATGATGGTGAGAAAGATATTTTCAACCCAAGAAAGTCTGGAAGGCCAACAGGAAAGGTCAATGGCCCTGGGCTCAGGGCAGAGTACAGACCAGTCTTGATCACACGTCACTACATGGGCAGAAGTGGAGTAGGCTACAGGTTGCAGAATCATGGGTATTAGCTGCAATTTCCAGATTTTTCAACACACTATGGCCAAAGAAAACTTCAAAGGCAGTAATAAAGCTCTTTCACTTGGGTGATGGGGATCCCAGTTCAGCCCCTGCCCCAGTCCCAGAGTCGCAGCAGCCACTGAAGCACTATCTTCAACTTTTGGAGGTCTTGTCTTAAAGAACCTTGGGGGTAATATGGGTCTCAGCCATGAATGGCAGTCCTGGGGTGAAGAGGAACATTGTTGTGGTGAAGCTGATGGAGGCTCTGGAGAGGGAATCTTACTCACAGATGAAGGGCAGAAGAGTGCTTGTGGTTGCTCACAGACCAGAGCACAATCCAAAAGAGGAGTAAATTCCTTTCCTTTGATTGTGCGATGTGGGAGGTACTGAGAATTTTAGGTCCCGAGGAATATGCTCACAACTTGACAAAAGACTCAAAAGTCAAATAATTGGCTGTGAAAATACCTAAAAAAGGGGAAAATTAAAATGATAGAAGGTTCATTTGTTGGTTAAAAGGGATTTTCTTCCATCCTTTCAGAGGAGGAAGGGCAGAAGAAGGAATCAAAGTCAAAGTGTCTACATCCAAAACTTCCAAAATATTTATGTAGTGGTCTCAGGTCATGGAAGAGCTCAAAAAGGATTTTGGTAATCACCTCAGAGAGTAAAAAATTGGGAAGAAAAATGAGAGACATGCAAGAAAATAATTTTTATTTTATTTATTTATTTATTTTAAATAAAATTATTTAACTTTTTATATTCATTTTTACAAGATGTTGGGTTCCAAAATTGTCTCCCCATTTGTCCCCACCCCCCTCCCCAATACACTGGACATTTTAATTACCCATATCACCAATTTGCCCTCTCTTCTATCATCCCTCCCTTCCCTTACCCCATCTTCTCTTTTGTCCTGTAGGGCCAGATAACTTTCTATTCCCCATTACCTGTATTTCTTCTTTCCTAGTAGCAAGAACAATACTCAACAGTTGGTTCTAACACTTTAAGTTCCAGTTTCTCCCCATCCCTCCCTCCCTACCCATTCCCTTTGGGAAGGGAGGCAATTCAATATAGACCATATCTATGTAGTTTTGCAAAACACTTACATAATAGTCGTGTTTTGTAAGACTAACTGTAAAACTAACTATATTTCCCTCCATCCTATCCTGCCCCCCATTGTTTCTATTCTCTCTTTTGATCCTGTCCCTCCCCAAGAGTGTTGACTTCAAATTGCTCCCTCTTTCCATCGACCTCCCTTCCATCATCCCCCCAACCCTGCTTATCTCCTTCTCCCCCAATTTCCTGTATTGTAAGATAGGTTTTCATACCAAAATGATTGTGGATTTTATTACTTCCTTTTGTCAAAAGTGATGAGAGTAAACTTCATGTTTTTTTTCTCTCAGCTCTCTTTTTCCCTCCATTAAGAAGACTCCTGCCTGCCTCATCTGTGAGAGATAATTTATCCCATTCCATTTCACCATCTCTCCTCCCACTCCATTTCTCTCTCACCGTTTATCTTGATTTCTTTTAAGATATGATCCCACCCTATTCAACTCACTCTGTGCTCTGTCTCTGTGTGTGTGTGCATGTGTGAATGTGTTTGTGCACGCCTGTGTATGTGTATGTATGCGTGTGTGTATGTGTGTGTGTGTGTGTGTGTGTGTGTGTGTGTGTAATACCACCAACTACCCAGATACTGAAAAGTTTCAAGAGTTACAAATATTGTCTTTCCATATAGGACTGTAAACAGTTCAACTTTGGTAAGTCCCTTGTGACTTCTCCTTGCTGTTTACTTTTTCATGCTTCTTCTCATTCTTGTGTTTGAAAGTCAAATTTTCTTTTCAGCTCTGGGCTTTTCATCAAGAATGCTTGAAATTCCTCAGTTTCATTGAAAGACCATATTTTCTCCTGAAGTATTATACTCAGTTTTGATGGGTAGGTGATT
>JAQQSK010013861.1:0-11336 GCA_028658325.1 Potorous gilbertii
CTTATTTGTTTAGTGGCTTGGCTTGAATCTCTTCAAAGAAGTATTCTAAAGTGCTTGATGAAATTCACATAATGT
The DNA here is from genome assembly GCA_028658325.1 of Potorous gilbertii. Taxonomy (NCBI): domain Eukaryota; kingdom Metazoa; phylum Chordata; class Mammalia; order Diprotodontia; family Potoroidae; genus Potorous; species Potorous gilbertii. Next base: position 76 of record JAQQSK010013861.1, read on the forward strand.
CATACATAACAGCAGCATCTAGAGAACTTCACATAAATATGAGTGAGAACTTATAAGGAACTTAACAAAACTAAACTATTTTCTTATACGAGGATATGATAAATGTAACCCTTTAGAATCTTTTCATCACCATCAGTCATGGGGGGAGCCTCAGCAGAGGGCATAGGTATGATTCTGTTTTATCTAGATGATCTCAAAAGAAGAATGAGATGAATGGAAAAAGAAAATGGACAGGGAGAGGGAAAAAGGAAAGAATTATGTCACAAAAATGATCTGCTTAAAAAGGAATTTATACAACAAGAAAGGGGCAGTGGAGGAACCTAACTATGTTTAAACCTTACTCTTATCTGAACTCGTTAAAAAAGCAAAGAATATACATATACAGAGTTGGGTTTGGAAATAAATCTTACCCACCTGGAAAACAAGATATACAGAAAGTAGGGGGAAAGGAGGGGATAATTAATAATGATAATTAATAATACTTAATTAAGGGAGGTATGAGTCAGAAACAAAACAGACTCTAAAAGAAGCATCAGGGGGAAAAAAGAAGGATAAGGAAAAGAGAATTAGATGAAGTTAGAAATCATAATTAGGAATATGAAGGGGAAAAACTCACCCATAGAAAAGAATAAGATAGCAGAAACCAGAATGATATGTTAATTACAAGAAACATGATTGGAAAAGACACAGACATTTAAAATAAAGTGCTAAATGAATTTTTTTTTAAATCAGGGTTGATATTTTTTACCTCAGACAAAGGAAAAGAAAATATAGACCTCAATAAAAGAGATAAGCAGAGAAACAACAAACATATTGTTAAAATGCACTATAGACAATAAATTAATATCAATTTAAATATATTTATGGACTAAACAACATAGTCCCTCAGTTCTTAAAGGAAAAGTTAAATGACCTACAGGAAGAAACAGTCAATGAAACAATAATAGTGGGCTATCTCATATTACTCTTTTTAGACATAGATAATTCATACCAAAAGTAAATAAGAAAGAAGGTAAGAAATTGGATAGAAATTTAGGAAGATTAGATATGATATTTCTGGATATGATTGAACTAGAATATATTGTAATATTCTTATTTCTCATCTCTGTGCTCATATATCACTCCTTAAAATCCTCAAAAATTAAGAAAAGCAGAAATGAATGACTTTTAATTCTTTTACTAACCATAATGCATAAAAACACATTCAATAGAGGACCCTAAAGCAAATATTGAAAACTTATTAAAAACTAAATTATTTCTTCCTATAGAAGGGATAAGTCAAAGAACAAACTAGAAATAATCAATAATTTCATTAAACATAATGGCAATAATGGAATATTGTACCAAAATTTTTGAGATGTAGCCAAAGAACTAGGAAAAATACTTATCTATAAATTTTTTTCATCAGCAAAAGAGATAAAGACTAGAACAATGAACTTGATATGAAATTAACAACCCAAAGAAAACCAAGAAATTGAACCCAACAATTAAATACCAATATAGAAATCCTTAAAAATTATCCATAATATCAAAACAAAAAATAGAGTCCTAAAGTAACCCTTGGAAAAAAAATATGTGAATAAACCACAAATGAACTCCTAAAGCAAAATAAAACAACTAAATAGATTTACATGTGAATTCTATTAAACATTAAAAGGTGAATTACATCAAATACTACAATGAGGTGTTTGAAAAAAATACATAAGAAAGTGATCCAAATAAATCCCTTCTATGACACAACTATAGTCTTGATACCTAAATCAAGGAGAGGCAGGAAAGTGAAAAAAAAAAACCAAAACTGTAGACTGATTTTCCTAATGACTATTGATGTAAACATTTAAAGTAAAATACTAGCCATGAGATTACAACAATATATTACAAAAATATGGGCTATGTTCAGGCTAGATATATTCCAGGAATGCAGAGTTGGTTTAGCATTCAGAAAAATATATAAAGATCTTTGGTCATATTAATCACAAACCCATAAAATGAAATGATTATTTCAATAGATGCAGGAAGAGTTTTTGGCAAAATCAACTGCCCAGTACTCTTAACAACCCTAGAAACCATAGGAATAAATGGAACATTCATTAAAATTATAAGTAGTATGTCCTAAAATTGAGAGTAAGCATGATCTACAATGAGGATAAGCTATAAGTTCTTCCAGAGTTGCAGGATATTAAAAATACCATAAACATCATCAACATTTTGTATATTACCTACAAAAGTCAGCAGAAAAAAATATAGGAAGAGAAATTCCTTTTGAAATAATATGTGTTGAAGACTTCCAAGAGCCAAGATGGTGGAGTAAACAGTAAAGAACTATAGCTCCCCCATATTCACCTCTAAACAATCATAAGCAGCTAAACCTCTAAGTCCCCCCAAAAAATCCTGGTACAACAGAGCCAACAGAAAAAGACCCAGTGTGGTACAACAGGCAAATGCCAAAACTAGGACTCCCCACATATGTTAGCATAGCCAGAGGAACTGGCAAAATTAGCTCTGAAAAACATCACATGCTTTAGTATAACCCAGGCAGACAGTAATCCTGAAATGGTCACATGCTTAAGCACAGTCTAGGGCAAACAGGTATCTTCCAGCAAGTAGAAAAAGTAGATCAGACCTACCTGTGCTTCAGCACAGCCCAGGGAAAACAGGCATCTTCCAAGTGCCAGACATCTACATACTTCAGCACAGGCCAGGGCAAACAGATACCTTCTGGTGACCAGAGCTCCATGAGCTTCAATGTTGTCTGACGAAATGCAGAAAACCTCACTGGGCCTCAGCACATGCTAGACAGCATCACTAGCACCCCAGCTCAGCAGCAGGTATGCTGACAGACCTCTATGACCTCCAGCAGCACCAGACATCTCTCCACCTCTCTTCCTCAACGCAACACCAGATACAAGGTGCAGCATCAGGTAACCAGCCAAGACCTGCAGTCATTAGCATAAGAATTCTGAGACAGAGCCCTTTCCACCCTGGGGACAGAGTTCAAATTTAAAAGAAAGGAAAAAGGACAAAAAAATATAGATCAGCAAAGACATCAAAAGAAAAAAGAGAATCTGATCATAGAAATTTATTATGGTGACAGCGAAGATCAAAACACAAACTCAGAAGAAGACCACAATGACAAAATATCAATGGACAAAACCCGAAAGAAAAATGGAAAGTGTTCTCAAACCCAGAAAGACCTCATAGCTCAAAAAGGAACTTAATAATCATGTGAGAGGTAGAAGAAAAAAATGGGAAAAGAAATGAAAGTGTTACAAGAGAATAATGAAAAACAAGAATCATCAGCTTAGAAAACTGCTTAAAAGTAGAATTAGTCAAATAAAAAAGGAGACACAAAAATCAACTGAAGAATATTATTCCATTAGGAATGCAATTGGCCAAATGGAAAAGAAAGTACAAAAGCTAATTGAGGAAAGCAGCATTAAAAGTTAGCATTGGGAAAGTTGGAACTAATGTCTCTATAAGGCATTATGAATCAATCAAAATCCAAGGAATGGAAAAGAAGAAAATATAAGATATTTCATGGGAAAAACAACTGACTTGTAAAATAGACCCAAGAGAGAAAATATCAGAATCATTGAACTACTTGAAAGCCAGAATCAAAAGGAGGACTTGGGGATCACCTTTCAAGAAATTATCAAGGAACACTGCCCTGATGTCCTGGAATTAGAGAGCAGAATAGATATTGAAAGAATTCACTAATCTCCTCAGGAAAGAGATCCTCAACTAAAAACTCCAAGGAATAGTATAGCCAAATTATCAGACTATTGGGGAAGGAAAAAATACTTCAAGTGTCTAGAAAAAAAGAATTCAAATATTGAGGAGTCACAATCAGGATTATACAGGACTTGGCACCTGCAACATTAAAGGATCATTGTTATGTAATATGATATTCTAGAAAGCAAAGGAGCTAGGACTACAAGGAAGAAACACTTATCCAGCAAAATTAAGCATAATATGTCAAGGGGGAAAATTGTCATTCAGTTAAACGGAAGATGTCAAACTTTCACAAGAAGAGCAGAACTAAACCAAAACTTTAATGTCTAATATCAATACCCAAGAGAAGCATAAACAAATCAAAAGAAAGAAGAAAACATGGGGGGGGGGTTCAATAAAGTTAAACTATTTACTTCCATACATGGGAAAATGTTACTTGTAATTCTTAAATATTGCACCAATAATAGTACAGTTAGAAGGAATATATATCCATAGAGGGTACAAGTATAAGGTGAATTTGAGGGAATGATATAAAAATTGAGACAATAAAGAGGAGAACAATGGGTACAAAAGGAAGGGAGAGGTAGAATGGGCTGAATTATTTCACATGAAGAGATGCAAAAGACCTGTTATAGTGGAGGGGAAAATGGGAGGGGGCAACGAGTATTGCTAGAATCTTACTCTTATCAATATTGGCTTAGAGAAGGAATACTATACATGGTGAGATGAATATAGAAATCTATCTAACCTGACAGTCATGAGGGGAGGAGAGAATGTGTGTGTGTGTGTGTGTGTGTGTGTGTGTGTGTGTGTGTGTGTCTGTGTGTGTGTCTGTGTGTATGTTGGGGTGGGGTATGGACTGAGAAAGAAGGCTGATAAGGGGAGGTGGTAGACAGGAACAAAACACTGGTGACATGGGAAAGGATGAAAACAGAGAGAAGAAAAACAGAAGAAAGAATAGGATAAAAGGAAATACACAGTAATCATAACTGTAAATGTGAATTTGTGCTCCCATAAAACAGGAGATAGAAAAGAATCCTGCATGTTTTTTGCAAGAAACATATATGAAGCAGAGACAGATGCACAAACACACACCCACACAAACAGTAAAGGCAAGGGGAAGAAGCAGAATCTATTGTGCTTCAACTGAAGTAAAAAAGAGCAGCAGTAGCAAGCCTGATCTAAGTTAAAGTAAAAGAAAAAATAGACTTAATTAAAGAGAAAAGGAAGGACCCTACAGCTCATTAAAAGGTGCCACAGATATTGAAACAATATCAGTACTAAACATATATGCAACAAGTGGTAATGCAATCAAATTCTTAAAGGAGAAGTTTAGTGAATTATAGAAAGAAATAGACAGCAAAACTATATTAGTGAAGGAACTCAACTTCCCCCTTTCAGAACCTGATAAATCTCACCAGAAAATAAAAAAGAAACTAAGGAGGTAAACAGATTATTAAAAAAGTTAGATATGACAGATCTTTGAAGAAGACTGAATGAGAACTGAAAGGAAAATATATTTCTTTTTCCTCAGGAGCATGACACAACAGAAATTCACTATGTAATAAGGCATAAAAAATGTGAAAAATCAAATTTAAGAAGGTAGAAATAGTAAATGTGTTCCTTCTAGACCATAATGCAATAAAATTACATTAAAAAGATTAAAATTAAATAAACATTAAAGAATAAGTGGATCAAAAATAACCATAGAAATAGTAATTCCATTAAAAAGTAATTTCATTAAAGAGAATGACCAAAATTTATAGGATGCAGCTAAAGTAATACTTAGAAGAATTTTTTTCCCCTCTAAATCCATACATTATCAAAATAGAAAAAGAGCAAATCAATGAATTAGGCATACGACTAAAAAAAAGTAGGAAAAGAACAAACTGAAAATCCTGAAAATCAAAGGTGAGAGTGAAAAGACTAAAAATAAACTATTGAACTAATAAATAAATAAATCTAAAAGCTGGCTTTATGGGAAAAAAAACAGTAAGATAGGAAAATCATTGAATAATATATTTTTTAAAAAAGAAAACCAAAAATCCAGTATCAAAAATGAAGAGTGAAATCACCACAAGTGAAAAAGAATTTAAAGCAATAATTAGGAAATATTTTGCCCAATCCTATGCCAATATATCTGACAATCTGAGTGAAATGGATGAATATTTATAAAATATAAATTACCTAGATTAACTGATAAGGAAATAGAATGCCTAAATAACTCCCTCCTAGAAAAAATAAATTGAACAAGCCATTAACTCCTTAGAAAAAATCCCCAGGGCCCGATGTGTTCATGAGTGAATTCCACAAAAAACTTTAAAGAATAATCAATTCCAATGTCATATAAACTATTTGGAAAAATTGGTGAAGGCATCCTACTACACTCCTTTTAAGACATAAATATGGTGCTGGTACCTAAAACAGGAATAGATGAAACAGAGAAAGAAAATTATAGACATTTCCCTATGTCAGTGAAAAAATTTTGAACAGAATACTAGCAAGGTGATTACAGCAATATATCATGAGGATTATATGCTATGACCAGGTAAATTTATACCAGGAATGCAGACCTAATTCAATATTAGGAAAACTATCAATGCAATTGATCATATCCATAATAAAAGCAACAGACATATATTATTATCTCAATAGATGAGGGAGAAGCTTTTGATGAAATATACCAATTCCTATTAAAAAAGCACTAGAGAACATAGAAATAATGGCAGCATTCCTTAAAATGATAAACGGCATCAATGTCAAATAATCAGCAAGCATCATCTGTAAGAGAGACAAGCTAGAAGCCTTAACAATAAGATCGGGGGTAAAGCAAGGATGTACATTACCACCACTATTGTTCAGTTTGGTACTAGAAATGTTAACTGCAGCAATAAGAGAAGAAAAATATTGAAGGAATTAGAATAAGCAATGAGTCAAAAAAAACTGCCACTCTTTGCAGATGATATCATCTGGAAATTCTGATGATTGTATATGTAGAGCATCAACTAAAAGATTACTTGAAATAATTGATGACATTAGAAAAGTTATAGGATATAAGAAAAAACTCATATAAATCATCAGCATTTCTTTATGGAAAGAGATGGAAAGAGCAGTAAGAGATGGAAAGAGAAATTCTATTTAAAATAATTATAAACAATAGAACTACTTAGGATTCTACCTCCCAAGACAAACCCTGGGATTATGTACATGTAATTACAAAACACTTTTCACACAAAGTCAGGTCCAAACAATTGGAAAAATACCAGTTGTTCATAAGTAGGTAGAGCCAATATTAAAAAATAAAATAAAATTCTACCTAATTTACCTATTCAGAACCATTCCAAACAAGTTCTCAAAACTCATTTTATAAAGTTATAAAAATAACAACAAAATTCAAGGGAATTAATGAAAAAAATAATAAAAAGGAAGGTGTCCTAGCAATACCAGATTTCCGACTATATTATACAGCATATCTGATATTGGATGAGAAATAGACTGGCGGTTCAGATTAGACTACAAGACACAGTAGTCAATGATCATAGTAACCCAAACATCCCAGTTTTTGGTATAAGAATTCACTAAAGTTCTGGGAAAACTGAAAAACAATAGGGCACACTAGGTATAGACCAACATATTCCACTATATACCAAGAGGTCGAAATAGGCGCATGATTTAGACATAAAGGGTGACACCATAAGCAAATTAGTAGATGAAGGCATAGTTTACCTGTCAGATTTATGGGGAGAGGAAGGATTCATGATCAAATGAGATAGAGCATTACAAAATATAAAGTAGATAATTCTGATTAAATTAAATTTAAAAACTTTTGTACAAATTAAATGAATGCAAACAAGATTAGAAGGAAAACAGAAAACTTGGAAACAATATTTCTAATATTTCTGTTAAAGGTCTCATTTTTCAAATATGTAGAGAACCAAGGCAAGTTGATAAGAATATATGCCATTCCCCATTTGATCAATGGTCAAAGGATACAGTCAGTTTTCAGATGAAGAAATCAAAGCTTTGGCATAAGAAGAAGTGCTCTAAATCACTTTTGATTAGAGGAGTACAAATTAAAACAACTCTGAGATACCACCTCACACCTATCAGATTGGTATTATGGCAAAAAGAAAAATGATAAATGTTGGAGATAATATAGGACAATTGGAGCGCTGATGCCCTGCTGGTGGAGTTGTGAATTGATCTAACTATACTGGAGATCAATTTGGAACTATACCTAAAGGGCAACCAAACTATACATACCCTTTCATCTAGTAATACCACTACTATATCTGTATTCCAAAGAGATCATTAAAAAAGGGAAAGGACCCATATGTGCAAAAATATTTATTACAACCTTTTTGTTGGTGGCAAAATATTGGAAATTGAGGGAATGCCCATCAGTTTGAGAATGGCTGAACAAGCTGTCATATAGGAATATTATGGAATACTATCGTGTAATAAGAAATGATGAAAAGACAGATTTCAGAAAATCTTGAAAAAAACTTGTATGACCTGATGCAAAGTGAAATGAGCAGAACCAGGAAAATAGTGTACACAGTATCAGTAATATTATGTGATGATCAACTATGGATGACTCAGCTCTTCTTAGCAACGCAATCATCCCAGAGAAGTACAAAGGACTCACAAAGGAAAATGCTATCCACATCCAGATAAAGAACTGATGATTGTAAGTATATATCGAAGAATATTTTTTTCACTTACTTTATTCTTTCTGAAGTTTTTTTTAATCTGTTTTCTTCTTTCATGACTGTGACTAATATGGAAATATTTTTACATGATAACACTTGTACAAATTGTATCAAACTGCCTACCATTTTCAGAAAGAAGGGTAGAGAGGGAAAGAAAAAATTTGGAACTCAAAATCTTGTAAAAATGAATTCTAAAACTTTTTCATGACATTTAACTGGAAGAAAATAACATACTGCAAAAAAATAAATAAAATAAAATAATGATGTACAATATAAAATGTAGAGATCTTTCTTCCAAGACACACACATAATAATTATATGAACATAATTACAAATATTCTTCACATAAATACAGATCTAAATAATTAGAGAAATATTCATTGATCATTCATAAGCCAAACGAATATGATTAAAAATAGCAAAAGCATTTAAATTAACTTACTTATTAAATATCATATCAGACCTACTATGAAAGGGACACTTTGTAGAGTTGGAAAAAATAACAAAATTCTTCTTGAGGAAAAAAAGGATAAAAAATATCAAATTAATCTCTCCTATCTATCTGTCTCTCTCTCTATCTGTCTGTCTACAGACAGAAGGCCCTAAGTAAGTTGAATATGAAGGGATATCTAACAACATGAAATTAAGGGGTGAGAGAGCAATATATTGGGGGGAGAAAGGAAGAGATAGAATGGGGCAAATTATCTCACATAAAAGAGGCAAGAAAAAGATTTCATAATGGAGGGGAAGAGAGAAGACGTGGGAGGGAATGAATAAACCTTATTCTCATCAGATTTGGCTTAAGGAGTTTCTTACAATAGGAAAACAAAATGAAAGAGGATGAAAGTGGAGGATGGTAGAAGGGAGGGCAGATTGGGGAAGGAAATAGTCAGACGTGAGCACTTCTGAAAAGGGACAGGGTCAAAGGAGAGAATAGATGGAGGGACTGGACAGAGGGTAATATAATTAAGTCTTTCACAATATGAATATTATGGAGGTGTTTTGCATAACTACACATGTATAACAAATTGAATTGCTTGCCTTCTCAAAGAGGGTGGATGTTAAGGGAAGAAGGAAGAGAATTTGGAACTCAATGTTTTAAAAACAAATGTTAAAAAGTATTTTTACATGTAACTGGGAAATAAGAGGTACAGGCAATGATGTATAGAAATCTATCTTGCTCTACAAGAAAGTGAGTGTAAAAGCAAGGACCCTAACAGGAGGGCCTGCTATGCTAGGTTCTTAGATATGCTTTTCTAAAAGGACAGCAACTTTTGAGGGGTCAACAATCATTTCAGACAAGCACTTATATCATTCACTTAGTTCGGGGGAAAATGTCAGCATCCTGAACTGCAGAAAAAAAATACAGAGAAACAAAGATCAGCCAACAGACAAGGCTTCCAACTGTCTGACAGGTCAACAGACAGATAACTATCTGATTATACATACATGATTACCAGAGAGAGAAGCAACAACACTTGGGTTTTCAAAGCCAGAGGGTGGGGCAGAGCCAAGATGGTGGAGTAGAAAGACTCACATATCCTAGCTCCGAACCCACAGCCCATAATTACCTATAAAAAGAACTCCCAACAAATTCCGGAACAGTGGAGCCACACAGCAATAGGGTGAAGGAGATTTCCATTCCAGAGAACCCTGAAAAACCGATCCCAAAGGTCCATCGTGGACCAGACAAAAGCGGAGCCCAGCCCTGCCCTAGCCACGTGGCACAGAGAGAAACAGATCCGAGCAAGCTTCAGGGATGGAATCTCCAGCAGCCACGAAGGTCCCTTCACCCACAGATACAGAGGTCAATGAGAAAAACGTCTGGATGGGCTAAGAGGGGAGAAGGGTGTCTCCATGACTCGGGCCCCCTCGGGAGGCAGCAGCAGAGGCAGCGAGCAGCCAGAGGCTCCCAGAGCAGGCAGGAACTTGGCAGCAGCTCCATTACCGAAGGTCTCTGCATAAAGCCCCTGAGGGAACTGAGCCTGGGAGGCGGCCCTGCCCCTACCTGAGCTCCAGAACATAAGTTCACATTGAATACCAACCAGGCCCACTGCTGAAAGCCCTGAGGCTGTGGAGCAGCATTTGAATCTCAGACCCCAAGCAATAGCTGGGCACATCTATGCAGGGGTGGACAGACATCTCAGAAGTAAAGTAACTGGCTGGGAAAATGCCCAGAAAAGAGAAAAAAGATAAGACCATAGAAGGTTACTGTCTTGGTGAACAGATGATTCCACCCTTCCTCTCTGACAAGGAAGAACAATGCTTACCATCAGGTAAAGGCATAGGAGTCAAGGCCTCTGTATCCCAAACATCTGAAAGAGATACCAATGGGCTCAGACCATGGAAGAACTCAAAAAGGATTTTGAAAATCAAGTTGGATAGGTGGAGGAAAAACTGGGAAGAGAAATGAGAGAGATCCAAGAAAAGCATGAAAAATAGGCCAATACCTTGATAAAGAAGACCCCCAAAAATGCTGAAGAAAATAACACTTTGAAAAATAGGCTAACTCCATTGACAAAAGAGGTTCAAAAAGCCAATGAGGAGAAGAATGCTTTCAAAAGCAGAATTAGCCAAGTGAAAAAAGAGGTTCAAAAGCTCACTGAAGAAAATAGTTCTCTCAAAATTAAAATGGAACAGATTGAGGCTAATGACTTTCTGAGAAACCAAGAAATCATAAAACAAAACCAAAAGAATGACAAAATGGAAGATAATGTGAAATATCTCATTGGAAAAACAACTGACCTGGAAAATAGATCCAGGAGAGACAATTTAAAAATTATGGGACTACCTGAAAGCCATGATCAAAAAAAGAGC
>JAQQSK010013862.1:0-11335 GCA_028658325.1 Potorous gilbertii
CACAAGACCTAGCAACTTCTACATTAAGGGATCAAAGGGCATGGAATATGATATTCCAGAAGTCAAAGGAACTAGGTCTAAAACCAAAAATCACCTACCCAGCAAAACTGAGTATAATACTTCAGGGGAAAAGATGGTATTTCAGTGAAATTGAGGACTTTCAAGCATTCTTCATGAAAAGACCAGAGCTGAAAAGAAAATTTGACTTTCAAACACAAGAATGAGAAGAAGCATGAAAAAGTAAACAGTAAGGAGAAGTCACAAGGGACTTACCAAAGTTGAACTGTTTACATTCCTATATGGAAAGACAATATTTGTAACTCTTGAAATTTTTTAGTATCTGGGTAGTTGGTGGTATTACACACACACACACACAGATACACACACATACACACACATGTACAGGCGTGCACACACACACACATACGCACATGCACTCACACACAGAGACAGAGAGCACAGAGTGAATTGAATAGGATGGGGTCATATCTTCAAAGAAATCAAGGTAAACTGTGAGAGAGAAATGAAGTGGAAGGAGAGAGGGTGAAATGGAATGGGGTAAATTATCTCTCATAGAAGAGGTAAGCAGGAGACTTCTTAGTGGAGGAAAAAAGAGGAGAGCAGAGAAAAAAAAAACATGAAGTTTACTCTCATCACATTCGACGAAAGGAAGGAATAAAATGCACACTCATTTTGGTATGAAAACCTACCCTACCCGTCCCTACAGTACAGGAAAGTGGGGAAGAAGAAGATAAGCAGGGTTGGGGGGGGATGATGGAAATGAGGGTAATGGGAGGAGGGAGCAATTTGAAGTTAACACTCGGGGAGGGACAGGATAGAGGAGAGAATAGCAACAATGGGGGGCAGGATAGGATGGAGGGAAATATAGTTAGTCTTACACAACACGAGTATTATGGAAATCACTTGCAAAACTACACAGATATGTCCTATATTGAATTGCCTGCCTTCCCAAAGGGAATGGGTGGGGAGGGAGGGATGGGGAGAAGTTGAAACTCAAAGTTTTAGGAACAACTCTTGAGTATTGTTCTTTCTACTAGGAAATAAGACATACAGGTAATGGGGAATAGAAAGTTATCTGGCCCTACAGGACAGAAGAGAAGATGGGGTAAGGGAAGGGAGGGATGAAAGAAGAGAGGGCAGATTGGTGATATGGGTAATTAGAATGTTCAGTGTATTGGGGAGTGTGGAGGGGACAAATGGGGAGAAAATTTTGGAACCCAAAATCTTGTGAAAATGAATGTAAAAAGTTAAATAAATAAATTTATATATAAAAAAAGTTTTGTCCCAATTGACCTGAGACCCACTAATGCTGGTTCTCTTCCCTACTTCCTTCAAGGTAAGAAAGAGTAGTGTTGTTCTTCAGATGTTCCTCTATTTTATTTTATTTTTCCTGACTAAGGGAACTCATACTACCTTGCAAGCCATGAGCATAGAACCTGAAGTGGAATTCCTGACTTTAAGGTCACAAATACTCTTTTGAGGCACCTAGGTGGTGTAATGGATAGATCTCTAGACTTGGAGTCTGAGTTCAAACCCAGATGCAGACACTTCCTACATATGTGACCCAGGAAAGTCAGCCCTTCTCTGTTTCAATTTTCTCAGCTGTAAAATGGGATTCATGATAGCACTTATCTCGCAGGGTTTTTTTGAGGGCCCAATAAAACCATATTTGCAAAGCACTTAGCACTGTCTGACACAGGAACTCAATAAATACTTATTCCCATATCCCTCATACAATTAGACACTCAAATATAGTGTACATACAGATATGAATAAGTGATGAAACACATGCATTACAAGGAGAATTGATGAGGATCAGGCAGTGAGGAAGGCTTCATGAGAGGCTGGAATTCCAGGAACATCTAAAAGAAACAATGAAAGTCACTTGCTCATCTTCAGCTCTTTCAAAGGAAATGTATCAAGGAGGAGAAGTACTTCCATTATAGGTCCTTGGTTGACTCAAAACCAGGAATATCATGATGACTGGGCTAAGATGACCTTCAACAACTTTGCCAGTGATAAATGTAGAAGTAGACTGGGAATAGTTTTCTGGATAAAGAGGGAATGAAGATATTTCTTACTATTTGAAAGCAGAAGTGAAGTCACCATAAAAATAAGTTCGGTAGTGGACATTTCAAAGCTGTGGAAGGAAGAAAACAATCTGGGATGTGCTGAAGAGTGTATTGAAGTGTCTCTAATTTAAGGAAGATTAGCAGAATTTTTGCCACTTTAAGCAAAGAGAGAACCAGGTCTTAAAATAAATCTAAGAATCAGGGGATGAATGAAGGGAGGAGGGCTGGGGAAAGACCTGGATGGTTTTTTTTTCTGAAATTTAAAATTTCAGCTTTTATAATAGGGAATAGGTCAATAGAACTGAAATTGAAAAGTCCCTTATCCTCAGAACTATCATAAATATTAGTTGAGATGTGAACTTTTGCCACATTATCTTCTAACGGGCATCAATCTAGGCTTTGAAAAATAAGTCTTTTCAAATAAAAATCTAATGTCTTTCTGTCTCATTTATGGATGTTTCTTGTTTTATTGAATTGGTCACCTGTCCAGTGGATATTTAACTAAAGTTATGAATGGATTTTTTGAACCAAGGGATACCTTGAGAAAGCTGTCTCCTAAAGACAGCCAAGGTTTCTAACAAACTGGGTAGATGCACACACTAAGGACACTGGGTTTCTTAGTAGTTGTTTTTTTGTTGAAACAAGTACTATTCAAGATGGTGCAATTATACACACACTGACATCTAATCATCTCTCCTGTGATTTACACTATAGAATTTTTCCTTTGGTCTGCCTTATAATTTTAACTCCATGATTCTTTCCTGTCCTTTCCCATATTCAAACTGCTTATGAGAATATTTTAATCATCATTAGATATTGTTTTATATTTTAGTGAATTAAAAAAAGTATCTCTGATAGATTTAAAGTTTTATGTGATGTGCTATTTCACAGTATTTCTGAATCCAAGCCAAAAATATTCCTGCATTCATTTCTCTTTAAGAAATAAAATAAGTAGAGACAAAGTGTATAGTAGGAAGGAACTACAAAATAAAACTGTGCCCTATAAATGTCTTGTAATGACATTGATTCAGGAGTGTGGGGAGTTGTTAGTAACCTTTTCTCTGGCATAGGCCATCTCTTCCTGGGTAAGGAGTGTCTCTTCCAAACTGGCATAAAGTCAAAATGTCTCTTCCCCAGAGTTTGTCTGCACTTCCATCACACTTAATTGAAAGTGATCTAATGTCAGATGCTTGAGTGTTTGTTGTCAGCAAAACAAATAATCCAGGGCACCACGGGGAACCACAGGAGTCTGGAGGTAAAGGTGAGAGTGTTTCTTTCAACAACATCAGCCAGTGCTTAGAATAAAATATTTATTACCACCTGCTATCTGTAGATAATTAGTTATGACATAGAACACATACAGTGATGACAATTTCTTCTTGTGAAAAGTTTAAATATCACCCACTGCAAATGTATTTATATGAGAAATACCAGAGATGAGCAATCAGATAAGGGGGATGGGAGAAAGTTTGTGTTTCAAAATACAGCTGAGCTTAAGTCACTAAACATTTCTAATAGCTACTGAATAATCAAATGATTTAATGAATGAAAAGGCAGGAGTGTTGATTGAAGGTCATTATGTAGCAAGCACTTTGATAAGCCTTGGATATACAACTAAAAAACACCTAGATAATTCCAGCTCTCAAGGGTCTCACAATATAATTTAATGCTCACTAATATCAGAATGAGGCAGAAAACAGACACAGATGCAAAATTGGTAAGACAGAAAAAAGGCTCATTTACTAATTGGGATTTTTTTTCTAATCTCTTTACAAAATAGCATGGGCTTTTATAGGAAAAAGCACTGACTACTGAGTAACTGTAATGACCATTTTTAGAACTAGAGGAGTGAGGGAATATCCCTCCCTCCTTTCAGTAGAAAGGGTTGGAAGCAGGAAATGTTGTATACAGACAGATATGATCACAGTGTTGCTAGGTTTTGCTTAACTGTTTTCTTTTGTTATAAGGGAAAATCAGTGGGGTGGGGTGATATATCTGGAAAAGATTACGTATAAAAAGGCATTAATAAAACTTTTTATTCTAAAATAACAAAATAACACTATTAAAATATGTTTCAAGATAAAATAGAAGGCACAAAAAGAAGTAGAAAGCTAAGAAAAGATACAAACTTCCCAGCAGGTTGATGGATCTTCATAATGAGTTATAAAGCTGTGTTCTCTAGTTCTATTCTTTTTCTTTTAAAAAACTTCTGCATTCTCTTCCACAATGGCTCTGCTGCCAGTTAGAATTGACCTTTCTATTATTGTCTCCCCCCATTTTTTTCTTTTTTCCATTTGGAGAATTATCTTTCTATAAGACACTTTCCCTCTGTGTTTTGCCCATCTTTATGTAAGGCCTCTCAGAGGATTCCAATTTATAGCTATTTTGAAATGGCAACGTTTCAAAGTCACAGACTTCTGTTGTTCTAGGGCTAAGTATCCTTTAAATAATAGAATTCCAGTGAGTTGGAACATCCTGCTGCAGCTGATGTTTCAGTAAACATATTTTTTTCCCTGAAGCTGTTACAAGTTGAATGCAACTGTCAAGGAGATCCATGAGGAATATATCCTAGTGTCTGTAATTCTCCTCACAGGTAGGAGGGCCCAAGACTTTAGTCAGATATTACTTCTATACTTTCTGACTGGGAAAGCAGGTTATGTCTTTGGTCATGATGTAATCCATCATGAATTTAGTGTGACACCCAAATTTGAGATTGATTACAAAATGTCTTACTTCACAACAATAAGTTAATGCAGCTAGATATGAAGGACTTTTCTCTGAGAATTTCCTTATGGCCTGTGAGGCTGTTATAGAATTCTGTCGATAGTTCATATAATGCAGGCTGTATATGAGAATTTGTGGCATAGTAAGTAGAGTGCTAGATCTGAAGTCAAAATAACCTGGATTCTAATTCCACTACTCAGGAAGTCAGTGGGTAAGTAACTTAACCTCAATTTCTCTTTTTGCATAATGGGTATAATAGCAACCCTAATAAGAATCAAATGAAATAGTTCTCTCCTTTTGGAAAACTAACAGGGTTTCCAGTAAGAGCTAGGGAAGTGAGCCTTGAGAAGATGCTACGTGGATGACTTCCTGTATACATTTTTAGCCCTTCTTATTTTTGATAACTACTGGAAAGATTTTACAACCAGGACTCTCAATGTTAGATTCCCTGGTTTTCTAGATCCACTAGAGGAAAAAATGTTTTAGACTGCATTTTATTTAGAACACCTTTTTGGTTTGTTTTCTTTATAAGTCAGACCAGTTTTCCTGAGCTAACCATTGCTTGAATACTTATGTACTAATATCTGCTGTATCTCTCTCTCTCTCTGTATATACATACATATGTAATAATTATTGAATATTTAAGTGTACTTTTAATGATTATATTCTACTTAAACTTCCTTTTTATTGATAGTTATGTATATAATGTTTCTACCTTCATTTAACTTTACCTAGTCTTACTGTTAACTATATATGCCTATAGATTTTTTGTTTTGAATGTTTTAATTTATAATCCTTCCATTAACGCTGTTTAACTTGGTTAACTTCAATGAGTTCTGTATTTAGACCTATAGTCTCGGAAGCAACCTACAAAGAGATACTTTGTCCTGTGCTATATCAAGCATGTGTTTGAGGAGGTGGGAATTGGGGTGACCTTGTCTGGTTTAAGAGGAATCCATTCAACATACTCAATTCCCTCTGAAATCTCCACATGTACTCAGGGTTTGCCTCATGCTATTTTCTCTCTTCTGAACTAAAGCTACTAGTGAAGGTCTGATGAGGTAGCTAGGTTGCTCAGTGAATAGAGCACTAGGCTTGGAGTCAGGAAGACCTGAGTCCAAACTTGGCCTCAGATACTATTAACTGAGTGACCCTAGGCAAGTCACTGCACTTATGTTTGTCTTGTTTCTTCAGCTGTAAAATGGGAATAATAACAGTACCAGTATTGTTGTGAGGGTAATCTGTAAAGCACTTAGCGCAGTGCTTGACATATAGTTGGTATTATGTAAATGTTTGTTCTGGAAATATTCAAGGAAAAAATGTCTAACCATCCCCAGGACACCAGAGAAATATCATAGATCATGGAAATGAAAAAGAAATTCAAAATATATAGCAACTCTTTCTACTGAGGACAACTTTATTTTTAATGCGAGTAAAGAATATAATAGAGAGGCAGCTCTGACAGTGATGGTCCAGGCCTTGAACAATGGGCAGAGAGTCTTTGCCTTTACCCCTTTGGAAGCAGGTTTTAGCCATGACGATTCAGGTTTATGTGATGATAAAAATTCTATTTATTGACTTTAGACATGGAAGGACTAATTACTCGGGAAAGATTTGTCTGGGACTGAATCTGAGTACAAAATATTCAGGTACATGATCTCTTAGTCTCTTCTTTGAGTTCTTTGAGTGAGGCAAGTTTGAATGGCCAAGATTTGGGGAGTGGGGAGCTCGCTACTTTTACCCCACTGAGAAAGTGGCATCTCTTTTCCTTTGTATTTATTCTTTTCTGATTTTAGGCAAATGGATATAGGTTGGATATAGGTTATTCAAGGAGGACTAATAGCTCCGGTGCAAGGCTTTGTTGAGTCATTTTCAGGGCTACTCATGTACCTATGTTGTCCACCAGTTACCCGATTCTCACCTGTGGTTCTGAGAAGCTGTAGCATGATCAGTGGCCACACCCTAGTAAACCTTCTGAGAAGATGGACTAAACCAGGTCAGGGACAACTGATAGATCTTAAAAACTGCCAGATAAATATGACATTGTCTACCCCAAGTATGTGAAAACTTCCCCTAAGGAATGGAGGGAAGAGAAAAATATGTGGCAATGGCCATGAAAGTGTCTGAAACAGAAACTGCAGAGTACAAGTCAAGATATCGCCCTAGTGGTATTATTAGTCCTTTTCCAAAATAAAGGACAAAGCACAATTTGTTTCTGATCTTTGGTGAATTAATGTGTTTGTCCTTCATTCCCTAAGAAGACCGTGCCATCAGATAAATGATGACATGACTTGTACTTGACTTTGTTTTGAGTGAGGGAGGGCTGTGCAGGTCACCAGCCTCACTTCTCCTCCAGAGCCATCTGAATCCAGTGACCATATACTCATCACGATGACTGAACATGACCCAGGATGAGGCAATTGGGGTTCAGTGACTTGCTCAAGGTCACACAACTAGTGAGTGTCAAGTGTCTGAGGTGAAATTTGAATTCAGGTCCTTCTGATTCCTGCACTGGTGCTTTATCCACTGTACCACTTAGCTGCTCTGGTGAATTAGCATTCTGAAATGCAAACCACCAGGGGACTTCAAGTGTGAGTTGAAGAGGTCTCAGGGTACTGCAGAAGTGTATGCCACGTGCTTTGTAAACTTTTAAATGTAGAGAAAGAAAACTACAGCCAAATAGTGCTAATAATTATCAGTTCAAAAATTTAAAATAAAATATGAGGAACAAAGTTCACAGTAACTACTTTGGATTTATATCCAAACTGTTAAACTGTTAAAAATGTGTTGTATTGATACTGGGGACAATAAAAATCCCATCATCCTTTCAAATCTTTAAGGATTTTTTAGGAAGACCTGGGTTCAAATCCGTTCTGAGACAGTTATAATTCCAGTCACAAAATTTCTATGCTTCAATTTTATATCAATTAGAAAGACAAATTTTCTATCCAGTTTTTGTCTTTTCATCAAGAATGCTTGAAAGTCCTTTATCACTGAAGTTCTATTTTGTTTTCCCCTGACGTATGATACTCAGTTTTCCCAGAGTTGATAATTCTTGACTAGTTCCCTTGACTTCTGTAATATCATATTCCAAGCCCTTTGATCCTTTATTGTAGAAGCTGATAGATCTTGTGATATCCTGATTGTATTTCCACAATCCTGGAAATGTTTCTTTCTTGAAGCTTGCAATATTTTCTCCTTAACCACGGAACTCTGGAATTTGACTACAATATTCCTAGGAGTTTTTCTTTTCAATCTCAGGAGCATCTGATGGTTAGATTCTTTCAATATTTAGTTTACTCCCTGGTTCTAGAATATTATGGCAGTTTTCCTTGATAATTTCATGAAAGATGATGTCTAGGATCTTGCTTTGATTATGACTTTCAGGTAGTCCCATAATTTTAAAATTGGCTTTCCTGGAACAATTTTCCAGGTCAATTGTTTTTCCAATGAGATATTTCACATTGTCTTCTATTTTTTCATTCTTTTGTTTTTGTTTTGTAATCTCTTGGTTTCTCATGAAGTCATTAGCTTCCAAGTCCTCTGTTCTAATTTTTAAAGAACTATTTGCTTCAGTGAAGTTTTGAATCTCCTTTTCCATTTGGCTAATTCTGCTTTTTTAAAGCATTCTTCTCCTTATTGGCTTTTTGGACCTCTTTGCCATTTGGTTTAGCCTATTTTTAAAGTTGTTACTTTGTTCCTCATTTTTTTGAGTCTCCTTTAGCAAGCTGTTGATTCATTTTTCAGGATTTTCTTTCATTGCTCTTATTTCTCTTCCCAATATTTTCTCCACTTCTCTTGCTTGATTTTCAAAATTCTTTTTGAGCTCTTCCATGTCCTGTAACCAATTCATATTTTTCTTGGAGGCTTTGGATATAGAAGTTTTGACTTTGTCTTCTCCTTCTAGTTGTATATTTGGATCTTCCTTGTCACCAAATTAAGATTCTATAGTCTATTTTTCCTGTTTTTGTTAATTTCCCCAGCTACTTACTTGACTTTTGAACTCTTTGTCAGTGTCGGTCTGAAGGTGTAGAGTCAGCTGCTCAATTCTCCAACAGCCTGACTGCCTATAGCTCCAGAAACAGTCATTGCCAATACCTCTGCTGCTTCCAGGGGCCCCTTCACTCCCTCAGCTGTCCTGGGGCTGGAACCTGACAACTCTTCTCTCTGATATAAGTCTGACAGATTTTGTTCCACTGACGTTCCAATTTGTCCTAGGTTTTTGGGTCATGAATTTTGGAAACCGCCACAGTTCCCCCCACCTTCCAAGCCTTGCTCAGGTGTTCTGTTGGCATAGTCCAACCTGGACTGGGCTTTGTTTCTAGCCAGGTGGGATAGATGATTCCAGTAGACCTTCAAGGCTGTCTTGGACTGGAGATTTACTTCCCTCCTTCATTCTATTGGTTCTGCAGCTCCAGAATTTGTTTAGAGTCATTTTTTTTATAGGCAGGTTTGGGGGAGCTCTAGCAAGGCCCTACTTTTATTCCACTAGAATTTATTTTAAAGATTTTCTAGTCCTGTTTCGTCATCTTGGAGATAAAATAAAGGTATATAAGAGAAGCTGTCCCTTGCCTCAGGTCACAGTATATACATAGCCAGGAATGTATTAATAGGATTTCAAATCCAATTCTTCCTATTTCAAATCCATTGGTTTCTCTAAATATATCACACTTTGTCCCATTTTGTAGAACTGATTGGTCACTTACTTTTGCAAAATTACATTTCTGAAGGTATAGGTCTTACCAAATGGAAGACTGCATTTTTTTCTTCAAGAAATTAAAATAGATTGCATTGAATTTGATTCTCAACATTACTACACGCCTATGGTCTTTAATCTTTTTTAATTGTCCTTTAAAACTAACTCTGATTTGCTCTGTGTATATCATATTTATAAATAGTTGTTTGCATATCATCTCCCTCAATCAAATTGTGAGTTTAACCTCCTTGAGATCAAGAACTATTTGTTTTTGCTGTTGAATTGCTTAGTATGGTACTTTGCACACAGTAAGAACTTAATAAATTCTTCTTAATTTATCTTAACTAGAGGGTACAAGGTACTCACAAAGTAAAATCAGTTAAGGTATAACCACCCTCACTCTTTGGTGCATTCTCCTTCAGATATTTTTCTTTCTATCCTTCCTTTCTTATTTTTATTTCCATAATTCTACTTTAGTTATTTAGCAATTCTTCTTTAACCTATTAATTTTTCTTTAATAATTTTAAAGCACAAAGAAGAACTCCCAACAAATTCTGGAGCAGCAGAAGCCACACAGCAATAGAATGGAGGGAATTTCTGTTCCAGAGAGACCTGAAAAACTGACACCAAAGGTCAGTCACACACCAGTCCTGGAGCAGAGCCCAGCCCTGTCTTAGCCACATGGCACTGAGACGAGCAGATCGGAGCAGGCTTCCGTGGCTTCGCAGGTCCCTCCACCAACAGGTGCCAAAGGTCAATGAGAGAGCCCTTTTGGCTAGCCGAGAGGGGAGTGGGGTATCTCCATAACTCAGGCCCCCTCGGGAGGCAGCAGCAGAGGCACCAGCAGACAGGAGCTCCCAAAGCAGACAGGAGCTCAGACCCATTGTTGAAAGTCCCTGCATAAACCCCCTGAGGGAACTGAGCCTCTGGTGATGGCCCTGCCCCCACCCAAGCAGCTGAACTTAATCTCACACTGAATAGCAGCCCTGTCCCTATCTGAGCACATGAATTTAATCTCACACTGAGTAGTAGCCCCACTCCTCTGAAAGCCCTGAGACTGGGAAGTAGCATTTGAATCTCAGACTCTAAGCACTAGCTGGGCAGATCTGGAGGCAAGGCAGGGGTGGAGAGGAATCTCAGAAATCAAGTAACTGGCTGGGAAAATGCCCAGAAAAGGGAAAAAAAATAAGACCACATAATGTTATTCTCTTGGGGAACAGATTTCTCCTCCCATCCTGTCTGATGAGGAAGAACAATGTTTACCATCAGGGAAAGACATGTAAGTCAAGGCCTTTGTATCCCAAACATCTGAAATAGATATGCAATGGGCTCAGGCCATGGAAGAGCTCAAAAAGGATTTTGAAAATCAAGTTAGACAGGTGGAGGAAAAACTGGGAAAAGAAATAAGAGAGATACAAGAATAGCATGAAAAACAGGTCAATACCTCGATAAAGGAGACCCCAAAAATGCTGAAGAAAATAACACCTTGAAAAATAGGCTAACTCAATTGGCAAAAGAGGTTCAAAAAGCCAATGAGGAGAAAAAAGCTTCAAAAAGCAGAATTAGCCAAATGAAAAAAGAGGTTCAAAAACTCACTGAAGAAAATAGTTCTCTCAAAATTAGAATGGAAGAGATGAAGGCTAATGACTTTCTGAGAAACCAAAAAATCACAAAACAAAACCAAAAGAATGACAAAATGGAAGAGAATGTGAAATATCTCATGGGAAAAACAACTGACCTGGAAAATAGATCCAGGAGAGAAAATTTAAAAATTATGGGACTACCTGAAAGCCATGATCTAAAAAAGAGCCTAGACATCATC
>JAQQSK010013863.1:0-11335 GCA_028658325.1 Potorous gilbertii
TTTGAGTTTCTTTAAGAAAGCTCTTTGTTTTAAGGGGTGATTTGAAGGGAGGGAAGAGAATGTAAAAAGAACTCTAAGTGATATAAAAACAAAAGATATGAAACCTATGTACCTCTCAGAATCATATTTTTTCCAGACTTTGTCTAAGTATATTTTATTAACTATTTTCTGTAATTTTAATTATATAATTGAAATGGTCTCCATTTCTTTCTTTTTTCTTCTGAAGTTTTTGTCATAGGATAGGGACTAAAACTGAGTATAGCCAAGTATAGCAAATGTATATTTTTAAGTTAACTTATTTATTTTCAGTTTTCAACATTCACTTCCATAGGTTTTATATTTTCTCCCCCTCCTTGCCCTGCCCCCCTCCCCACGATGGCATGCAATCTGATAAAGGCTCTATATATTACATCAGAATTATATTTTTTAGCGCATAAAATACACAAGATTAAAAAGAAAACCAGTTATATCATAGTTGAGTTATCAAAAAAAAATTTTTTTAATTCTACGAATCTCAGTTTAAGAATTCCTTCAATTAGAAATTGAATGGATGCCCAGCAATTGGGGAATGGCTGAACAAGTTGTGATATATAGTTGTGATGGAATACTATTCTATAATACTATAATACTATTCTATAATACTATAAGAAATGGAGAGCAGGATTCTTTCAGAAAAACCTGGAAAGAGTTATGTGAAATGATGATGCAAAGTGAAAGGAGCTGAACCAAGAGAACAGCATACACAATGACAGTGATGTTGCATGATGAACAATTGTAGATGACTTGGCCCTTCTCATCAATACAACAATCCAAGACAATTCCAAAGGATTCATGATGGAAAATGCTATCCACATTCAGAGAAAGAACTGATGATTTCTGAATTCAGATTGAAGCATACTATTTTCACATTTTTTTCATGTTTTGGGGGGTGGGGTCTATGTCTTCTTTTACAACATGACTAATATGGAAATGTTTTGCATGATTACATATGTATAACCTATATCAGGTTTCTTACCATTTCAGAGAGGGATGGAAAGAATTTGGAACTCAAAATTTTAATAAATGAATGTTGAAGTTGTTTTTTCCATGACATTGGGGAAAAAATAAAATGCTATTTTAAAAAAATGAAAGTTAAAAATTATTTTTATGTGGAATTGGGGAAAAAAATTTTTAAAAATTTTAAGAAAGAATCCCTGCATACTATCTCAATTGGCAATTTCATCAGCTGATTGATTCATTTATCATCTTATGAAGCTGAGTCTCAGATCTAGCCCTAACCCATAATTATCAGTCCAACCCTAATCTCTCTCCTGGCCTCCAGAGCAAAGACAACTCCCAAAGACAGTCCAACAGAACTCATCATCTTTCCCAAAGAAAATTCCTTCCTCTTCCAAACTTTTCTTTTACAATAGAGATCACCACCATTCCCTCAGTTACCTAACCTCACAACCTTGGAGTAAAACTCAACTTCTTTCTTGGAATCACCCCACATGTCCAATCTGGTAATATCATTCTACCTTTCACAGCATCTCCCTTGCATGTCCCCTTCTGTCTGCTTATACAGCCAATGCCCTGGAGCAGGTTCTCATCACTTCATACCTGAACTATTATAATAGTACTCTAGTTGGTTTCTTCGTAACAATTCACTCCAATCCGCTCTCTACTTAGCTCAGTAAATGATGGTAACCTTGACTTCTGGCATAGAAGAAAAGGGACTTGACAACTGAAACTTCTCAGGGAAGCTCCCAGAATGGCTTAGACTTATATCTTTCCAGATTTAGTGAAGCAATTAAAAAAAACTGATTAGTTGGTAAAGTGATCTTCCTAAAAGGAAGGTCTATCTGTGTTGTCCCCCTATGCACTAAGCTCCAGTGGCTCCCTGTTATCTCCAGGATCAGATAGAAAGTGCTCTGGATAGCTTTTAAAGCCCTTCATAACTTGGTCCTTTCCTGCCTTTCCAGTTTTCTTACTCTTTATTCCTTTCAGCATATTCTAATTTACTGTCATTGACCTTCTTATTGTTCCTTGCAAAGGACACTGTCTCTGACTCAGGGCATTTTCACTGGCTAACCATGTCTGGAATGCCCTCCCTCCTCATTTCCACATGAATGCCTTCAAGACTCAGCTCAAATCCTACCTTCTTCAGATCTTTTCTAGTTCCTATCATAGTATCTTCCCTCTGAGATTATCTTCCATTTATTCTGTATATAGCTTGTTTGTACATGGCTGTTTCACGCTGTCTCCCTATTAAAATGTTAACTTTTATTAAAAAAAAAAGGAAACAGGAGAGAGAGTGGATATATTAAGGGAAAATGAGAGGAATGATGGGGTAACTTGTAAAGACACATAATCAGATTATAAGTAGAACTACATTTCTTGCTCAATGATCGTGCCTTAAATACAATTCATCCTGGAGCTCATAGACTGGACAACAAGTCTCCACCCACCTAGCACAGAGTGAATGTAATAACTAAATAGTAATTGCTTTCCTTTTACCCAGGAATCCTGCTGGTCTTCCAATACCAGTTTGGTTTTTTCTGTTGTGTTTTTGTTTTTGTTTTTTTGAAAAAAGGAGCCATCCCTTAAGTGGCTTAAAGAAATCTATTCATTGAATAGATGTGTCTCATTCAGAGTGAGAATGTGATAAGACCTTAGCCTGAAAGGGTCTCCCATTGCATCCTGGGCCATCTCCAGTCATCCTGATGAATATCAGGCCCCTGGACTCAGATGGCTCAGAAGAAGCAAGTGAGGTTGATGACCTTGCACAGCCCTCCCTCACTGAAAACAAAGTCAACTGTAAGTCACGTCATCATCTTGATATCATGCTCCTCTTCGAGAACAAAGGACAAATGCAACAACAGTCTCCCCTTTCTTCTAAACTTCAGATCCACATCTCTAACTGTTTATGGCACTTTTCCTCTTGGATGTCTCACTAATACTTCACTTCCAACATATCCCTAAATCTGCTTTTCCAGTTGACTTTCCTGTTTCTTTCTGAGATAGCACCATTCACCCAATCTGCCATAGTCACAACCTTGAGGGTTATCTTTTGATTGTTTCATCTTCCTCATCCATTACAGAATCTTTGAGTAGAGACCGAGAAGTTGTTTAGTACAAACTGCACTTGACTAGAATCTCTTCTGTTCCATCCCCAACAAGGGATCATTTTGTTTCACCATGAAGCCCTATAAGGAGGGGAAACCCACCCCCTATCTAGGCAAACTACTCTATTTTGGAACAACACTTATTGTTTGGAAGGTTTTCCTACTAGGCCCAAAGACTATAAAACTGTGCATACCCTTTGATCCAGCAATACTACTACTAGGTTTGTATCCCAAAAGATCATAAAAAAAGGGGAAAAGGACCCACAAATACAAAAATATTTATAGCATCTTTTTTGTGGAGGCAAAAATTGGAAACTGAGAGGATACCTATCAACTGGGGAAAGGGTGAACAAGTTGTGTTATATAAATGCAATGGATACTTATATGTCTTGGTTGAGGCTCTCATTACCATCCACTCAGACTATTCAGATAAGGCTAGAAAAGTTGGGTGGAACCTCTTGTGAAGAGCTTTAAATAACAGGCCAAGGAGTTTGAATGTGCTGATTAGACAGTAGAAAGCTACTAGATTTGTTTATACTGAGGCACATACAGTATGATTAGTTCAATCAATCAACAAGTACTAATTTATTAAGTTCTTACTATGTGTCAGGAAATGTGCAATGTGAGGGGATACAAGGACAAAAAAATGAAACCATTTTCACCCACAAAAAGTTCACATTGTAATGTGGTAGACAAGAGGCATAAAATATATACAAAATAAATAGGATGGGAATCAATACAAAGTTACACAAAGCAGTGAAATACAAGGGAGAGCACTAGCAATAGAAAGGTTTCGTGCAGAAATTAGTACCTCATTTATATCTTAAAGGGAGAGGCTTTATGAGGCAGAAGTGAGGAAGAAGTGCATCCTACGCATGAGACACAGCTAGTGCAAAAGCATAGAGATGGGAGATGGAATATTGTACGTGAGGAACAGAGAGAAGGCCAATTTGTCTGGATTGTAGAGTGTAGGTAGGTGAGTAATGCCCAATGAGATGGAAAGGATAAATCCTAACATGTCAGTTTCTGCCGCCATGCTCTCTCCCTTCAATCTGTATTTTCTACCACAACCAGAATGATTTCTCTTGTCTATAAATATGATCTTTTTTTTTTTTTGCAAGTACTCAGTGGTTCCTATTTCTTGCTGAATAAAATTCCTTGGTCTGACATTGAAGGTCTTTCAGAATCTGATGTCACAGAGAAGGACAGAGAAACAGAAAGGGAGACAGGGAGATACAAAATAGAGACACACACAAAATGAAGTATCTGAGGCATTGTGGTTATTAATAATTATGATTTTTTGCTAATTATTCATTCTAATGTTAATTCCACACACTGGCAACAGTTGTACTTCCTATGTACCAGGCACTATGCTTAGTACTAAAGACACAAAGGATAAATTGTGACAGACATTGGGACTCCTCCACTTTGGGATTTGTCAAATATAACCTGAAGTGATTTCTCTCCAGTCAGAGTCTATGAAATGGCTAAGTTCTAAGAGCAGAATCAAAAGTCACTCTATGGGTGACACCCATATGAGTTCATCTGACAAAACGGTGGCAAACAAATATTTAAAAAATTCTTGAGTCCAGAAGATCATTTACAGAAATGAAGGGGTTTATGATGATAATTCTGGATCAGGCCATTGCCACCAGAAATTATAGAAAGGTGCCCTTAGGAAAACTGGGATTTTTGATCGATGCAGAATTTGTAGTAAGTGGTGGAAACTGAGCAACACAGGTTGCAAAAATTTAACCTCTATCAGAGACCTAGAAAGACATGATAAAATGACTAGAATTATACACCAAAAACTCTCCATCCTTTATAAACTAACAGAGGACAAATACCTGTACTCCAAATATAAACCGCCAAATACTCTTGAAAATTCAGCGATTAAACTCTTCTGGACCTAGAACACCATTACAGTCAGAACTGCTGCCCACAATCACCTGTGATTAATGATCAACAGTGATCATTAAATGTTGAACAATGACATTTCTAATAGAAATTGCATGAAGAAGACTCATAATCTCCAAACTACATAAAATGAAAAACTTTCAAAATATAGAGACCTAGCAGAAGATATTAAACGCAAGTGGGAAAAGTACAAGGTAAATGTCACCCCTGCCATTTTGTCTCATACAGCAGTTGTCCCAAAGATGCTGTTGATGAGCCTACAGAAGATGAGCCAACATCCCAATGCTTTTATCCAGCTACAGAAGTAGTCAATGTATCTACCTGCTCAAGAATTGACAGAACAGGAGCAGCTAGATGGTACAGTGGATAGAGCACTGGTCCTCAAGTCAGGAGGACCTGAGTTCAAATCCAACCTTAGACACTTGACATTTACTAGTTGTGTGACCCTGGGCAAGTCACTTAACCCCAATTTCCTCATCAAAAAACAAATCTCAGAACATTAGATACCCAAGAATAGTAAGATAGTGACTTGTCTTTGGACTGCTTCTCTCTGAACCCCATCAACAAAGATGAAAATAAGATAATAGCTATTATTATAGTTATAAGTATTTATAATCATTAAACTGTTATGAACAAAATGTATGCAATTATCTGATATGATTATGATATAATTAGTATGTATAATTATCTAATATGTCATTTATAATTATCTAATTATTGTGTACATTTGTATATTACAGACATTGTGGTGAAGTGGATAAGGGCTAGTCTTCCAAGTTAGGAAGATCTGAGTTCTAGTTTGGCCTTTGACACATCCTCTGTGACCCTGAGAAAACTACTCAATTCTCTGTGTCCCAGGCAACTCCCTAAGAGCAGCTGTGGTCTATTTGGTACAGGGAATTTCTTCACTAGATGGTCCTTATACTGATGGAATTCCACATTGGTTTATTTAAAAACCAATCCAAACCAAATCCTACCTATTTGTTTGGCTTTTTCAGTTTATAAAGCACTTTTCACACCCATTATCCCAATAAGACTTTAAGTAATCCTAGTTTGTTTTTAAATAGCTTTAAGGACTACAAAATACATTATATTCACTGCTTCTTTGATCTTAACCACTCTATAATCTAAGGCGTGTGTAGGGAATGTAAGCGTAGTTAGCTGTTTTGCAGAAAGGAAACTGAGGCTTGAAAATTGAAGAGATTTACCCAAATTGACACAGTATCAAGAAAGGCCATTCTAGGGACTCTCGAATTTGAGGCAAGACTGAATCCTTTCATCTTTCCCTCTCTACCTCCAGCCCAGTCAGCATTTATTACCACCTATTTCTTTGTATCTCAAATAGCTAAAAGCTTGAACATTTTAAGGCATTTTAAGAGGCTCTCACTAAATGTTTGTTGATTGGACCATTTAAGCAGTTAACACCAAATACCCCTTCCCTCCCCCACCACACCCTTGGGAATCTAGTCTTGTGTTGAAATTCACTACTTTTACAAAGCTCTAAAGCAGGAGTAATTAGCTATTTTTAGCCCAATGTCTGCCTGGCACATAGTAATCACTTAATATATACTTCCTTCTTTCCTTCCTTTCTTCCTTTCTCCCTCCTACCTTTTTCCTTTCCTTCCTTCATGGACTGCTTTGGCAGTCTGGTTAAGTCTATAGAGTCCTCTGACAAATGTTTTAAAATGCCAAAAATAAAATACATAGCATTACAAAAGAAACCAATTACATTGAAATAGTTATCTAAATTTATTTTTAAGTTAATGAACTCCAGATTAAAAACCCCCCTGCTATAAAGCTAACCCTCAAATGCTTTAGACAGAAAACTTGGGCCTGCCCCATATCAGCTGAAGGCAGAAGTAATGACACTTCCATCTATGGACCATAGCAGTTGGTTGGTCAGTCAGTCAGCAAGCATTTCTTAAGTATTTCCTACGTGCCAGGAACTGTGTTTAGCATGGAGCACACACTGAACAGATCCTGACAGACATTGAGACGAGTATTCATGAGAGAATGAGCAGCTTTAAGAAGCTTCCAGAAGCCGGCTTGGCTATTCCATGAAGAGCTGCTAGCACTCAGAAAATAGACCCCAAGTCTGCCTGGAACAGAGGCCCAAGGGAGAGTCTAAACCAAGTCTGTCTCCCATGGAGGGCCTCAACATACTCATCTATCAATTGAACTCGGCTGTGACTAGATCCCTGCTCCAGGGGAAACTCTAAGAGAAGTTTAGAGGGTGCTCATCATAGTGTCAGCAAAGAAACTGCCAACCTTAGCCTGCAGTTAGCAAGATTAATTAATTAAAATAAGAAGCTACTAGATAGTGGCCTGGAGTGAGTTCCTCACACATTTATACCTCCCTCCAGAGTCTCAATGCTTTTCTAAGAAAGGCATTAATCACCCCAGGCATAAAAAGCCCTGCACCTTTGAAGTATACGGGTCTGAAAGGAGTCTATTCCAGGCCCACACACTCTGTCAGTGAGGGTGGGAGTGGGGGTCTGAGTTCAAATTCCATCTCTTCTACCTTGGATGTCCTTGGACAAATCCTTAAACCTCCATAGGCCTCAGTTTCTTCAACTGTAAAAGAATGGGATTGAACTAGTCACTAGAAGGTCTCCAAGGCATCTCCCAACTGCAAGTCTTTCTAGGGTCTATGATCCTATGAACTTTCTAGGCCTCACTTTTGTCATCTGTAAAAGAAGGGACTAGACTAGATGGTCTCTGAGCTCCTTCCCTTTCTATGTCAGTCGATGAGTATTTATTAAGTGCTTATAATTATGCAAGACCATATTATGGTAATATATTAAAAAGAAGGAAACCATCCACAGCTTTCATCCTCCCATGAGCTCTGACTTTTTCAGGTGCTTTGTGCTAGGAGGCTTCTGGTATCAACAGGTTATCACCCTCAGGGGCAAGAAAATAAGGAAGATGTTTCAGCTACAGTTGGGGTTCTTTGCACTTGGGGACTCTGGGTTTCTACTCCTTCAGAGGCCCTTGGTAGCACAGAAGAGTGACAGAATGAGGCCATCAGAATCATTCTGACAGGTTATTCTCTCTCCATGGCAAGAGGGAAAGAGAAGTTGGTTTTTCCCAGAATTAAGAAGGAAAAAAAAAGTTCCAGTGCAGAATAATGAATTGGGGATGTTTTATATCACTAGAAATGGTTCCTCTACCCCTACCTATTTCCATGCTCTCCATATTTGACTAAATGATCTGGCAGATCCAGAATATTGATTGTTTTTATGGTATATCCCTCCCTTCACCAAAAAATATCCATCTTTAATTCTGAAGTATTTTTGGCAGTAATTCACTTTGCTTTGCTATGGTGCATTCCTGAAAAAAAATATTATTTCCCTCTCTGTATATGGTATATTTGTGAATTCGAAGCAGATATCCCTTGACATGATAGAGTCAGAGACCAAGAAAATTCCCAAAGTAGACTGGATTGAATGCTGCCTTGCATAGTACTATTCCAAGCAACCCAGGGAACCTTCAGGAACTCAAAGAAGGATGATATTCATCCCAGGGAATTTCTTCATGTTTATTGGAATTTTGATGTGCCAACTGTCTGAATTCTTTCCAATTCTATTCCTTTGTTCCACAGGTCAGATATTGGAGCTATAATTCAATTCCACTCAACACACATTGATTAAAGGGATGCTAATGACCCAGGGCTGAGAAAAATAGCTGACACAGTGGTTGACAGTCAGAATTCAAAATTATCTTGGCTGGCTATAATATCAGGCCTAAATGAATCGAGTGAAATTTAATAAGGATAAGTCCTTAAGTCCTAATTAAGTTCAAAGAGTTTACATCACAAATTCAAGATAGACACTAGAGTCCAGCACTTCTTAAACTCTGGGTCATGACAGTCATGAGTGGAAAAAGTTTAAGAAACTCTGGAATAGACAGGAATTTATCTGAAAATGATCTGGAGGTTTTAGTGAACTATAGGCTTGATATGAGTCATCACTATTACATAGCTACAAAGAAAGTGAATGTAATTTGATAGAGCATTGAGCAGCACGGTGTCTGGGACTAGAAAAGAGATAATCCTACTGTCCTGGTCAGGAATGGATACCACATACTAGGAAGAATGCTAATAAGTTATGGAGCATCTTGAAGAGGACAACTAAGAGGTGGGTCAGCCTCAAGTTCATGCCATGTGAGAATGAGTTTAAAGAACTGCAGATGTTGAGCTTGGAGAAGAGAAGACTAAGTGGGAATATGAAATCAATCTTCCACCATTTGAAAGGCTAGTCCAGGGATTGTTCTGCTTGCTTCCAGAGAAAGAGAGACAGAGAGACAGAGACAGAGAGAAAGAGGGACAGAGACAGAGAGAGAGAAAGAGACAGAGAGACAGAGACAGAAACAGAAAGAGACAGAGAGAAACAGAGAGAGACAGAGACAGAGATAAAGAAAGACAGAGAGAGATAGAGAAACAGAGATAGAGAGAGAGAGAGAGACAGAAAGAGACAGAGAGATGGAGAAAGAGAACCAGAGAGGGTCAGAGACAGAGACAGAAAGAGAGAGAGAGAGAGAGAGAGAGAGCAGAGCTAAGAACAATGCATACGAATTACAAAGAGATAAATTTAAGTTTGAAGGAAGAAAAAATTTTCTTATAACGAGAATTATCCAAAAGAGGAATGAGTTTCTTGGGAGGATGGCCTCCAAGGTCCCTTCCAACTTTTGATGTTGTGATTCCATTAAGTGCTTACTTATGTGCCTGCCCTCAAGGAATCAGAGGCATATCAAGTTGTATGATATAGACACAAATAAATTTTTAGTATGAGTGGAATAAAGGGGAGCACTGCATACTGGATTAATTAAAGACTTCATCAGAAATGAACCTGGAAAGAAGGTGAAAATTGTGAGAAGCAGCAGTCAGGAGGAACTCATGGGAGATTGTTTGAGTAACCTAGTGGAGGTAGGCATTCAGGGGACACGTGGTGGTCTGGTTTGTGAAAGGGAGTAATATGAACTATGGCTAAGGAGGTGGGTGTGAGCTGCTAGATTATGGATGGCATTAAAAGGTAAGCTTGGGATTTTATATTTTATCCTGTAAGTAATGGGGACCAACTGCGGATTTTTGAGCAAAGAAGTGGCATAGTGTTGATGGAGGATTATTTTGTCAGATATTTGAAAAGTGAGTTGGAGGGGGTGTGGGGGAGGAAGGGAGAGAGACTGGCAGTAAAGCTCAGTGAGGAGATTATTATAGTCATCCTGGTAAGAGGGAGTAGAGACCTAACTTTGAATAGTACCCTATGTGTACAGTCAGTCAGTCAGTCAGTCAACAAACATTTGGTAACAGATTATTGTGCCCCAGGCACTGAGCTGAGAACCAGAGATACAAAACAAAAAAAAGCAAAAGCATGCTCCCTGTGCTCAGGGAGCTTCCATCCTAATGGAGAGATATTATATAAATAAATACATATAAGATACAAACAGAGGAAAGGGAAGTTAAATTCAAAGGGGAAGGCATTAGAATCTGGGGGCAGAAAAGGCCTTCTGCAGAAGCAAGGACTTGAATAGACTCTTTTTTTATTTTTAGATTATAGTATTCATTTCCACAAAATTTTGAGTTCCAATTTTTCTCCCCATCTCTCCCTTCCCCCCACCCCATAACACCTTGCATTCTGATTAACCCTTCCCTCAGTGTGCCCTCCCTTCTATCACACCCCACCTTTCCCTTATCCTCATCTTCTCTCTTTTCTTACAGGGCAAGATAGATTTCTATACCCCATTACTTGTATTTCTTATTTCCCAGTTATATGCAATAATCATTCTCAACATTTGTTTCTATTACTTTGAATTCCAACTTCTCTCCCTCCCTCACTCCCCACCCATACCCACTGAAAAGGCAAGGAAAATGCAAGCTACATATGTATCATTTTGCAAAAGACTTCCATAATAGTCATGTTGTGTAAGACTAACTATATTTCCTTCCATCCTACCCTGCCCCCCATTTATTCTATTCTCTCTTTCGACCTTGTCCCTCTCCAAAAGTGTTTATTTCTAATTACTCCCTCCTCCCATTTGCCCTCCCTTCTATCATATGCCTCACCTGACTTGTCTCCTTCTCCTCTACTTTCCTGTAGTGTAAGATAGATTTTCATACCAAATTGAGTGAGCATATTATTCCCTCCTTAAGCCATATGTGAAGAGAGTAAGCTTCACCTTTCCCCTCTCACCTCCTCCCTTTTCTCCTCCATTGAAAAAGATTTTT
The DNA here is from genome assembly GCA_028658325.1 of Potorous gilbertii. Classification (NCBI taxonomy): domain Eukaryota; kingdom Metazoa; phylum Chordata; class Mammalia; order Diprotodontia; family Potoroidae; genus Potorous; species Potorous gilbertii. The sequence goes on from JAQQSK010013863.1 coordinate 11,245, forward strand.
CTTATCTCTGATAGTCTGCCCCATTCCATTTCTCTTTCTCCTCCCAATATATTCCTCTCTCACCCCTTAATTTTATTTTTTATAGATATCC
>JAQQSK010013864.1:0-11335 GCA_028658325.1 Potorous gilbertii
AGCAGTGGTAACATGTAAGATGTATGGCAGAAAGCTGAATTCCCAATATAGGAGCTTGGTGGTATCCTAAAATTCATGGAAAGGGACAGGGAAAGGGAAAGGCAGAGAGAGATGGAAGAAGAGGAAAAACAGAGAGAGGAGGAAAGAGAGAGAAAAGGTGTAAGAAAGAAAGAGAGGGAGAGGGAGAAAGGAAAGAAGGGAAGAAGGGAGAGGGAAGAAGAGATGGATGGATAGATTCTTTGTTATATAAGGCAGCCTAGTACAGTGAAAAGAGTACTAGCTCTGTAGTCAGAGCACCACAGTTCAAATCTTGACTCTGATGTTTGTTACTTGATAATCTTGACCAAGTCACTTAGTCCTCTGGGGTCTCAGTTTTCTGTAAAATGGGAGGATTGCCCTAGATATGGTCCCTAAGATTTCATCTAGCTCTTGGTCTGTGATGCTATGATGAATAGAATTTACATAATGACTTGAATCTATAGGGAGGCAAGTTCTTTCTGATAAGAAAGAAAATTTAAAAGTAAATTCATCTAGTAAAGTAAAAAAAAAATCTTTGCATTTCATGTTGTTGTAATTCCAGAGGGTTGAGAATACTTAAAAAAATTTGAATTCCATATGTACAGACATTATCTTTACATATGACACCCAGCTTTGAACTTATAGCTAGTGATCATTTGTGACATTCTAAAGGGAAAAGAAAACGTTGGTTATAAGAGGGAAGTCTGTTGTGCTACTCGTTAACTATAAGATAAATTTGGACTTTAGCCTAATCTGTGTTGACTTCTTCCCAGGATCCACATTTCGGTCCAGATCCCGCACCAGGATGGCATGCTGCCTCTTATTTCGACAATGCCATTACACAATGTGCATTTTCTCTTATCGGAGTCCATCTACAGACATCAGCACGTCTGCTCGAATCTCATCACCACTGGGGATCTGAAAGGCATCTCAGGTAAGCCCAGGAAATGCCAATATGCTGCTTGCTTGACTCAAGACTGGAAGGTAAGTGCTAGAAAGGATTAAGGTTATTCTATTTGACTCCAGGCAGTAGAAATGGGGGTAGAGGATGGTGTTTACCTACAAAGTAGCAGCTACAGACTAGATGTAAGAAAGAAAATTCTTAACAATTTGAGTTATCTGTAATTGAGCAGGGCTGTATTGGGAGACCCTGAGTTATCCTTCAGTAAATGTTTTCAAAAGCTGATGACTGCACAGTATATAGAACACTGGACCTGGAGTCAATGAACTCTGAGTTCAAATCAGTCTCAGACCCTTCCTAGCTGTGTGACCCTGGACAAGTCACTTAACCTTAGTCTGCCTCAGTTTCCCCAACTGTAAAATGGGACTAATAATAGCACCCTTCTCCCAGGGTTGTTGTACCATTGTTATGAAGATAAAATCAGATAATTATAAAGCTCTTAGCACACAGCCTGGCATTCAGTAGATGATTAATAAATGCTTATTTCCTTCCTTCCTGATAGTTATGATGTTGTCGAGGTTATTTTGGTTCAAGTTTGACTAGATGACCTTTGCCATCCTTTCCATTTCTAAGATTCATTAATTCTGAGTTTCCTTGAGAAGCTATAAAAGCGGACACAAAAGAGACATTTTTCTTGCTCTTTCTAATAATGCTTTTTGACAAATTCAGTGTTTAAAAAGTTGAATTACTGCATTTCTGCATTTCCTCCACTGTCATTCTGTTGCCTGGTAACTGAGTCATGAGGCATCGCACCCCACAGCTGACCTCTCTGGGTGGGCAGTCGGTGTTAGGAGAGAGCCAGTGTTTGTTTATTTTTTCCTCTCTGCTTATCAGGCAATCAATTTTACCTTCTTCTCCCCAAGATCATTTGTTCATCTCTTCCCGGCTTCCTGCTGTCTCTTAGAGGATTAAATGAGCCAGTCTCGTGTTTATTTTGGCAGCCAGCTCTGCATTTAACACATGGCAGTGGGCACTTAACAAGGCTTGCATACATTACCCTAATACGTTTGAAGTATACACGTTGTGCTATTAATAGTCAGCCAGATAGCGGAGGAGAGACTTGAGGGGTCCCTTTGGACACTGTTGCCTAATAAAGCTCCCTTGGATCAGGGCAGACTCCTTTTCTCGCCCACAGAAGCAGGATTCTTGGATGAAGTCGTCTATGACAACATCGCCCTGGGCCCGGGCTATGATCGTCCTTACCAGTTTGACCCCACAGTGAGGGAGGCCAAGACCATCCAGCTCTACAAACACCTCAACCTCAAGAGCTGTACATGGACCTTTGATGCATATTATGACATGACGGAACTGATCGATGTCTGTGGGGGATCCGTGACCGCTGACTTCCAGGTGTGTTTCCACAGCTCTCTCCCCCTGTTTTCTCTCCTCAGTCATCTTATCAGACAAAATCCAGGTCTGATGATGGAGCAGCCAAGGCTACACCTTACTTGCATTGGGGACTTTGGCTTTTTCTCCACTGGCTGAATAATATTCCCTTGCAGGTAATGACTGTGGGAACATCACTCATATAAAATGGACAAAACTACCAAGTAAGGTAGATGGGCAGAAATTGTCTCAAGTGTTGCCCTCATTTCTTATTGTTCATAAAATATTTGAAAGGCAATGTGATGCAGTGCGAAGAGAGCATACCTTAGAGTCAGGGAGAGCTGCGTTTGAGTTTTACCTCCTGATACCTCCTACCTGTGTTGTTTTTGTTTGTCCTTCATTCTCAAAGAGGACCATGAGGTCAGGAAGGTGATGCCATGACTTGCAAGTGAAGTGGATTTAAGTGAGGTGACAGTCAGTCACCCCAGCTAGTCTGTGCAGAGTCACCAGCCTCACTTTCTCCTCTAGAGTCATTTGGGTCCAGTGGCCAGATGTAGTTAAGAATGATTGGAGATGGTTCCCTTCTGGCTGTGTGATAAAAGAAGGTAGGAAGAGAGGAAAGAAGGGAGGGAGGGAGAAAGGAAGGAGAAAGAGAGAGGAAGGATGAAAAGTAAAAAGGAAGGGGGAGGAAGGAGAGGAAGAGAAGAATCAGAAAGGAAGGATGAAAGGTAAAAAGGAAGGGAGGGAGGAAAGGAAGAGAGGGAGAAAGAGGGAAGGAGAGAAAGAAGGAACAGGAAAGGAAAAGGCAGATGGGAGGAAGACAGATGAATGAAGAGAGAAACAGAAGGGGAGGAGGAGAGGAAGGAAAGAAGGATGAGGACAGACTTTGTAAATGGGAGGCAGTAAAATAGGAATGGATGTTAGACCAAGATTCAGGTTTGCCACTGACTGGTTGTTGAATTTGGTGAAGCCATCACAATTGTCTGAACCACAAGTTCTTTGGCCCTAAATGTGTGGTGCTAACCAAGATGACCTATAAGGTCTCTTTTAGGTTCTACAGTCTGAGTTTCTCAGGCTAAGGACAATCAGTCGCCCCAGCTAAGAGAAGACCTGAGAGGGCGGCCTCTTTAGTTCAGTGTACAAAGTTACAGTCACAAAATCTGAGAGCTGTCCAGCGTCTCAGTGGTCAACCAGTCCAAGCCATACACCCATTAATCTATCACTGCTGTAACACACTTGACCGACCTCTGCTCAAAGACCTCCAGGAAATAGGAACCTCCTACCTCCCATGGCAGACTGTCCTCTAATAAAGAAAGAAGGTTTTCCTGATATTGAACCAACATTTTCTCCTTTTAGCAACTTCCATGTGAAAAAGTTCTTTGTCTGGACAATCACCCCTTGCTAGAATGTTCTCCCTTCTCATCGTCACCTTGGAGAAAATCTGGTTTCATTTAAAGTTAACTTAGGCTCCAGTTCCAACATAAAACCTTTCCTGATTCTCCAACTGCTGGGGCCTCCCTCAGAAATTACCTTTTATTTCTTTTGTGTGTGTATATACGTATACACACATATACACATGTGTGTATGTAGATGTATACATTTTACAGGACTGGACTTATACAGTAAGTGCTTAAATCCTTTTTTGATTGCGGACCACACTCTCATCCTGAAAACTGTCACTGTTCTATATGGCCTAAGTGTTTCAGTGACATTCTTTTCCATGTTACAAACCTCACAAAAAACAGAAAAGTTTTAAAATGCAAAAGCTTTCCATCAATAATAGCCAGTGTCACACAGCACTCTACTGTAATGTAGGCCCGCTAAGGGGGTGCCATAATGCGGAGTGCTGAGCCTCACTTACTGGCTGTGTGTGGCTGGGCAAGTCACTTAACCTCTGTCTGCCTCAATTTCCTCTACTATAAAATGGTAACAGCATGTTCCTCACAGGGTTCATATGAGGTTCAAGTGAGATATTTGTATAGAGCTTAGTACAATACCTGGCACATAGTAGGTGCTTAATAAATGCTTTTCCCCCCAAAACACACACACATGCACACAAACTTGTGCCTCTTATAATAACTTGCATTTCTTTGGCACTTTTCAGTTTACAGAATACTTTCCTTACAATCGTTTGAGATAAGAAATGCAGCTGTTCATCCCCATCTTAAAAGTGAAGAATGAAACTTGAGAAAATGGCTTGCATGGCTGGGGTCACAAAATTAGGAAGCAGCAGATCCTGGGTTTGAGCATAGGACTTCTGGCTCCCAGTTCCTTGCACTATGATGACACAGTATTATTGTGTTTATCACAAATTAATTGATGGTATAGCTGTTCTTGTCTGTCATGGCTCCCACTAGATTGCCATCTCCATAAGAGTGGAGGTACCGTCTTATTTTTCCCCTTCCTCAGTGCCTTTGCACAAAGTAGGTGCTTAATAAGTGTTTGAGATTTAATTCAATTGACAGCTGTATGCTTTGTAGCCAGAAGTCCAAGTCACAGAAGAGGCATACAAGGGCAGTCATGTGATGCCCCCGCTTCTGTGGAGCTCAGCTGGGTCCAGTGGGGGAATGACCTAAAGGGTTCATGTGAAGGAGATTTTTTCCAAGGCTTTCTTGAGCAGAGGAATTAGAATGAGTTTTTTAAATGTGTTATTTGCTCCCCAGTAATGGCTCACACTTTTCAACCAGACTTTGGGCAACCCATAGAGGGAATACACAAGAATTACTTAGGGAAAGTATCTTTAATTAGAGTAAAACGTTTCATTTGCACAGTGGTGATTTTTCTCATTTTATGTATACCACTGCCCTCTACTGGAGAGAGCTTGGCTCTAGCACAATTGGTCATTTGGTTCCATATTTTTCTAACTAAGCGTAGAATGATAGATGGAGGGCTGGAAGGGATACTTGTACAGTTATCTCAACTTACAGATAATGAGATTATTACTTGTCCAAAATGACAGATTTGAAGTTCAAACCCAGGTCCTTTGATGCTAAATCAAGGAATTTTTTCCACTATACCAACCATACTGTTCTGCGGTCTGAAAAGTATATTGGATGGTCAAGGATGATGCGAACCAGTATTTAAGCATCAGTGTTGTTAACTCCCCTGCATGTCAGTCCATTGACCATCATCATTGCTGAGTATGAAAATGGCAACATTGTTTCTTTGGAACACATTATCCCACAGAATTATTTTTGCCTAAGATTAGTTTTTTTTTTTTTTTGCATACAGTTAAGCATCCTAGGTGGGGTCCTTGGCTAAAGAATAAACTCTGATCCACATTGCTATCCAGAACCACCTGACTAATTCCCAGTAAGGATGTTCATCTACAGTTGGTGGTTGCAGGTATTCTTGAAATACTCGTACTTGGTGGTCATTAATGACACCAATTTAGCATGTACCATCGGTTCTTCTTGTAGCTATGAGTTGGGTCTTTTTATTCAGATCCAAATGACCATCACAGTCCTCATGTCACTTATGGCCATAAATGTTTTCATTGGCTGTGGCCATTTACAATTTCCAGGACACTCCCTCATCCAGCCTTTGACTGAGAGTCTATCCCAGTTCTTCCTCCAACTTTTATGTAGTCCTTTGTAATCTACCTATAATGTTCTCTTCTGTTCTGCATTATGGGTATTATATGACTCTTTTATATAGTATTATATATTTCTTTCTAAAAATATTTTTTATCAATTTTTATTGGAGGAGGGAGAGCAGTTGGGATTGAATGACTTGCCCAAGGTCACACAACTGGTAAGAGTCAAGTCTCTGAGGTCAGATCTGAACTCAAGTTCTTCTGACTCTAAGTTGGTATTCACTGTGCCACCTAGCTGCACCTAATATTGTATAGTTCATAGGAACATAACTTTAGAGCTGGGAAGGGACCTTAGAGGTCATTAGAGTCAAACCCACTTATTTTCCAGATGAGGAAACTGAGGCACAGAGTGGTTGTTACTCAAACATCATACTACAGCTAGTAAACATAAGAGGCAGCATTTGAACAAGTCTAATGCTCTACCTACCACACAATGTTCTGTAGCTATTATGACCTCCCAGTTAAATTATAAGCTCTGTGAGGACAAGGAACATATAGGTCTTACTTACTTAAATGTGTCCCAAGTCCCTATCACAGTACTTTGCACACAGTAGGCATTTAACAGGGACTGTTCACAAGTATTTAACAAGGGGTTCAATTAGGAAATAGTATCATAAGAAATTGCTCAAGGCAACAGCTAGAACTTTCCTCCTCTGACTGAAGCAGCTTTTAATAGCATGCTGTGTGTACTTCAGACATACCAAGATGGAAGACTTTTTATGTGCCCATTGGTTGTTGGAAAAACTGAATGAATAACTATATCCCTAGATAGGGAGAATACCTCAGTGATTCTGGACAACTTAAGGAAATCCCCTGGGCCTGATTAGAAAAATACCTGGAGTATGAATCTTAAAAGATGGGCTACATGCCTAGGAAAGCCCTGACCTCGGCATCCTTGTGGTAAATTAACCAATCAGTTCATTTCGTCAACTTCTGACATCGACCTTTCTTTGTCTCTGCCCAGTATAATACTAAGATTACCTTTCTAATAGCGTTCTTACCGCTCGTCCCTTGTAACTAACTTCATATTCTTTAGATAGACATCACATGTTCCCAGGCCCTCAAGGATATAGACCTGGCCTTCTTCTTTTTCTCCACTCTATAAACTAGCAACAAGGTGGCCACAAAGCTATTCAAGGCATATTTAAAAAAAAAAAAAAAGGTAACAAATCAAATTGACCTAAAGTTAATCCAAGCAATAACAGATTTAGAGAGTTTATGAAGAGATACTTGCCAAGGCGGGATCGTTTCACCAGTTAAATAGAGGAGAGAGCTGCTAAGCCTCCTGGGACAGTCATCGTGGGGTTGTGTTAGACATAGTAAGATCAGTGCTAAGTGAATTACTGGAAGGAAGAAAAGAAAAACACATAACTAGGCTCTTGAGGCAGGCTGGAGCCTGTGTGAGGAAAGCAGAGTGAGTAATTCTGAACTGGATCTTGGAATTAATATAGAGTCAGGAGAGGCTGGTGAGAAGCTTTACACTCGAATCTTAAATTCCAGGCAACCTGGGATGTTGTGAAAGGTATCTCGGGACAGGGGACTCATTCTCTCTGCCTTTTATTGGTTTAAGCACTGAACAGGCATATAAATCTTCCCTTGAAGTATCTCTGTGAGGTCTGAATGTTCAGCATTTTTAATTTGAGACACGAGAGAATCTGAATGCTATTGACATATTAGTATATATAATAAGACCTTGCCAAAAAATCAAGTGATAACATTTAACACAATATTTCTTGTTCATTGAGGCCTCTGGAGATGTAGGATTTTCTTTTCCATTAAATTTTTCCAATGGGGCATTTCTTAATTAGGAAATCTTTTTGCCTTGAATAAAGTGGAAAATTGACCTAAATGTATGGCATAAGAAGATAAATTACATAGAATTTTATTTCCACACTTCACTGAGTACTTTCTTGGAAAATTTCTTAGGTGGAGTATGTAAAAGTCTTGTCCTAGAGAAGGAAATGGCTAGGCACTGGGGATAGAGAGAAGGGATAAAATGGTCCTTTGGCTACAAGGAGCTGACAAAATATGGTGTGGACACCTTATACATATATAGATATGTATGTATATGTGTGTATATATGCACACACATGTATATACACATGAGTACACACGTGTATGCATACGCACATGTATATACACACATGCGTACACACGTATATGCATGTACACACATCTGTATATATGCATATGCGCGCATATATGCATATGCGTGTATATACACATACGTACATACATGTGTGTATACACACACATATAAACACACACCCCTACCTAAAAGTATCTACAAGTTAACTACAAGTTAACTGAGGTGGGGTAAGATTAATGAGACTTAACCTAGCCATCAGGAAGTAGCTTTACTATGGAAGGAGAATTTAGCTCATCATTAGGATACAGAACTAGGAAGGACCTTAGAGCTCATCACATTTAACTCCCCCATTTTATAAACAAAGAGCTGAATCCCAAAGAACTTAGCACAGTGAACAGCATACAGTAGGTGCTTAATAAATGTTTATTGGTTGATTGATATTGATTAAGTAACTTACCAAAGGTCAAACAGTGGTATATCTTTCTTGCTTTTGAACCCTTTGGTCATTTGGGTAAAAAAAAAAAAAACCCCAGAAACCTACTAAAGGTGAAATCAAGGCACCTGTACATTTACAAAATACCTGGTAACTTAGTTGTGCCCGGTGGATGTAAATTTGTGCTTCCACTTTTCTTCTCCTCCTCCCCTCCACTACTGTCCAAAACCAAGTCTCTTCTCCTTTTTATTTGGCAGGTGAGAGACTCTGCCCAGTCATTCCTGACAGTTCATGTTCCCCTCTATGTGTCGTACATCTACGTGACAGCGCCCAGGGGCTGGGCCTCCCTTGATCACCACACAGAAATGGAATTTTCTTTCTTCTATGACACGGTTCTCTGGAGAACAGGTACCCGCACTTCTCTTCTCACTGTAGTGATGCTAACAAGACTTTTCCCAGAAGTCTTTAACAGGGGTCAAATCCTTTTCTTCAGTTCACCTTTTGCATTGTCCAAGGGAATAATCTCATGTTTCTGTACACTAGAGGCCTAGGCTGTGAAAAGGTAGAATATCCGCATTGGTCAGGTGCCAGGGGAAGCTAGCTATACAGGAAAGCAGTTATCAGATACCAGGGCCAGCTAACACTACATGGTACCAAATGGGAAGTCCTAACCCACCATGTTGTGCGTGATCTCCCTGCACACAGACACAGAGGTTTATAAATTCTGGATAAGAAGATATCCATCCTCTGTGGCCTGACAACTGGAGACAAAGTATGATGCTGGAGCAAGAGAGTAGCCTTCAAAACTCAAGAGATGTCTTGCAATTGAAAAATGTGTCAGAAGCCTGGCCCACCCTGCTGAAGAGTCCAGAAAGCATTGTTTTCTTCTGGTTTCACATGAAGGGATTCACATCCCTCAGAGCACCAGGAACTGCTGGATACTGGTCTCTGCCTCTGTTTGATAGTATTAGCACTGGACTTCCATTTCTCCTAATTACACTAATTTCAGGAATTAGTTTGCCCTCTGTGCATATATATATTAACAGCATAGGTTGCAGCCTTTCTATACCTTAGGTTATCTTCATGAGTTGCAATGGCTACACAAATTCATCACCTAGTGGCGAGTCTTTTGGAAATGAGCCCCTTAGTTTAACTAAGTTGGTCTTCAGACAGAGATATACAGTCTGGGTCTCTGGGTTAGTACTTGAACCCTTTCTGGCTCAGTAGGACCCTGTGGGAGCTTGTACTCTGCTCAAATGGCCTTCATATACCCCAGTTCCCTTCCCCATTATACCGAGTCATCAAAGTAGGACATCACTCAAGGCTGATTCCACTTCATTTTAATAGAACTTGGCCAAAAATGTTTTCCTGGAGTTATATCTGAAATTTTCCTATTTTAACATTTCTTTTCCCGTCAATGATCCAGTTATTAAAACTTTTGTGCCCCATGATTCAACCCACCAGCATTAAGCTGTGGTAATATTCTATCGCTCATTCACAGCTTGACTTTGTCAAGCATCTCTGGATCTCTTTGAATCTTTGGATTCTCTTTGGATCAGTCTGCGCACTCCATTTAGTTGTCAGTTTTGTCCTAACTTCTCAAGGATTGCCATTGAGGAAAATAAAATAAGGTATTCAAATTGTTACCACGCTCTAGGTTACAGTAGAGAATCAGATATTTTAGACTATGGGATGGACCAAAGGCTGTTTCTAAGTAGTAAGGGGACCATGATGTTCTAAAGAAAGCATTTTAGCAAGAGTGAGTTTCTGAGGACAAACTAAGTTGTGGTTTTTTTTTCATGCTTAAAGAAGACCAAAATAACATTATGATATCAGGGTCAATGTACAGTGTGTCAGTCTTTTATTTTGTTAAATATGAAACATAGCAATAATTAGTAATGGCAACCTTCACCTCTACCATAATAGATTAACTTAGTGCTCATCTATGGATAGACTGCATAGTCTATATATAGATACAGTATATTACAGTTGATTTAGATATAGTTATTATCTCTTAAGCATTTCATAATTTAGATGTATCCCTTGGGGAAAGCCAATGTAAATCAGTGTTTTCATTTATTTTCCTTTGGTTGTTTTTTATCATTTACCTCGCCAGGAATTCAGACAGAAAGTGTGCTCTCGGCAAGGCTTCAGATAATAAGAATCTACATTCGAGAGGATGGTCGTCTGGTCATCGAATTCAAGACCCACGCCAAATTCAGAGGTAGCGTCTGTTGTGTCTTAGCCTGGAGTTTTTAGTCGTATCACTCATTCTCTTTCATATGAAATGGTCCTTCTTAACCTAAGGCTATATATAGACTCTATATGAGGCTATGAATAATCCTAAATGGAATTATTAAGCAGCTTTGACCTTTTTGAGAGTCAAAACTTATGTTATGTTGATATTTCAGCCAATATGAAATTGGCAAGGAGTGACTCAACCTTCAACCAGAGATTCCAATATTATTATACAAATAAGAGCTAACCTAACCACTCCAAATCAGTGCCCCATACAAGCATGGGAACACAAGTCGAATAAAGATGCTAACAGCCCACCCTAGTAGTCATCCCCTAACCCAACTGATCTATGTAACAAGACCTTTTGTGATGTTGTCTCTGTGTTACATTTGTGAATAGGACAGTGCCTTCTGATACTGTCAAGAGATGAATTGTTGCCTTCTTACTTCTGTGGGTACAATGAGTGCTAGGCAGAGATTGAGGGGTAGGGGTGGAGAAAAAAGACTGAAACTAAAAAAGAAATATGACTTAGTCCTAGTGGATATGTAATGTTCACTAGGGGGCCTTCTCCAACTCTTGAGCTGGAATGGTAATTCTTGAAATGTAAGGAAAGGACAAATGGACAGAGGAGTAATGTTCAGAAAATAATCTGGTGTATTTCTTAAGTTTTCACAT
>JAQQSK010013865.1:0-11334 GCA_028658325.1 Potorous gilbertii
ATTGGTGGATTCCTTGAATACTTATTTTGCCCTCTGGTTCTAAAATATCAGGGCAGTTTTCCTTGATAATTTCATGAAAGATGATGTCTAGGCTCTTTTTTTGATCATGGCTTTCAGGTAGTCCCATAATTTTAAAATTATCTCTCCTGAATCTATTTTCCAGGTCAGTTGTTTTTCCAATGAGATGTTTCACATTCTCTTCCATTTTGTCATTCTTTTGGTTTTGTTTTGTGATTTCTTGGTATCTCAGAAAGTCATTAGCCTCCATCTGTTCCATTCTAATTTTTGAAGAGCTATTTTGTTCAGTGAGCTTTTGAACCTCCTTTTCCCCTTGGCTAATTCTGCTTTTTAAAGCATTCTTCTCCTCATTGGCTTTTTGAACCTGTTTTGCCAGTTCAGGTGTTATTTTCTTCAGCATTTTTTTTGGGTGTCCTTTAGTAAGATGTTGACCTGCTTTTCATGCTTTTCTTGCATCTCTCTCATTTCTCTTCCCAGTTTTTCCTCCACCTCTAATTTGATTTTCAAAGTCTTTTTTGAGGTCTTCCATGGCCTGAGCCCATCCCCATTGGATGTTTCGGATACAGAAGCCTTGACTTCTATGTCTTTCCTTGATGGTAACCATTGTTCTTCCTCATCTGAAAGGATAAGAGGAGATATCCACTCACCAAGAAAGTAACCTTCTATGGTCTTATCCTTTTTTTCTCCTTTTCTGGGCATTTTCCTGGCCAGTTACTTGACTTCTGAGCTTCCTCTCTACACCCACCTCACCTCCAGATCTGCCCAGGTAGCACTTACGGGCTGAGATTCAAATGCTGCTTCCCAGCCTCAGGGTTTTCAATGGGGTGGGGCTACTATTCAGAGTGAGATTAAATTTGTGTCCTTAGGTGGGGACAGGACCAATGCACAGGGCTCGGATCCCTCAGGGGTTTTTTGCAGAGACTTTCAACAATGGATCTGAACTTCTGACTCCTTTGGGAGCCCTTGTCTGCTGCTGCCTCTGCTGCTGCCTCCTGAGGAGACCTGAGCTATGGGGACACGCTGCTCCCCTCTCGACCAGCCCAAAACACTCTCTCACTGAGCTTTGGTGCCTTTGGGTGGAGGGACCTTTGTGGCTGCTGGAGATTCTGTCCCTGAAGCCTGCTCAGATCTGCTCCTCTCAATGCCATGGCCAAGGCAGGGCTGGGCTCTGCTCTGGTTCCAGTGTGCGACAAACCTGTCATGTCAATTTTTCAAGTCTCTTTGGAGCATATATCTCCTCTACTCCATTGGTCTGTGGCTTCTGCTGCTCCAGAATTTGTTGGGATTTCTTCTTTACAGGCATTTTATGGGCTGTTGGTTAGGAGCTAGCATATGTGTATCTTTCTACTTTGCCATCTTTTGTTCTTATAATTGTAATGAAGGGCGGACAAGTGGGAGATCCAAAAGAAATCAGGGTGATTGTGAGCAGGGGATTAACAGTTTCAATACTGAGGAATTTAAGTAGGCCTGAAAAAAGGCCAATTGTTAACCTTGGAGAGAGAGATTTCAGCTTAAAGGTGGAATTCACAGATTACAAACAATTTTTTTTAAAGTAGGATAAATAATGGGTACAAAATCATGGCACAATCTTGATCCTGGTATCCAGAATGGCTTGTACACTGCATGAACATAAAAGGGTCAATATGTCCCTACATGAAACCCCATTGAGAGAAAAGAGAACAATAACCCTTATTATACTGACATAAATGGATGTGGCACTTGGTTAACACTATTAAGATTTCCCAATTGGGGAGATAGCAAAGCACTACATTGTTTGCTGAGGCAGAGACTTTACCAAGGTTCCAGGGTACCTGCCCTTAGATATATGCTTCAATTAGACTCCCAAGCAATAGCTCCCATTCTTATCAGAACCCTGGTCCATTAGAAGATTAAATAGACAATAAGCTCTGACAAGCAAATTAAATAAAGGCAACTCAGAAATATTCTGCAATGGACTAAGGGGTACTTATTTGAAAGGAGCTTAATATGAAGGAATATCATATAAATAAGTTATGTGTATTGACTTTAAAAACCACATCAGTTTCATATTTTCTGGGTGTCTAACAGCAACAAAACAAATATTGTATAGAGGAACAATAGATTTATTGCCCTCATCCAATGTTTCAAAGGGCAGATCATCAATGCTTGCTATTTTCAAAGGAGTCAGATTTGTCTGATATTCCATTAGTTTGTGAACCACTGGGACTTAGAGGTTCTTTCAATCATGAGCCACTAGATAGCTACCCAAAGTTAGTTATTTTGTGGGTCATAAAAGTCTTCCAATCATCTAGTTTTGGGGGGGGGGGTCAAGATGGCAGAGTGATTGGTAGTTACTACCTCCCTCCCCTTCTTTACTTTGACAAGCCCAGAGACAATGTCCCCCACACAAACCCTGGAACAGTGGGAACAGCAGAAGAGCTAAACAGACTCTTAGCCCATGAGACTTGGAACATTGCTAAGGAGGGTCCCTCTTGCTGTGACTGAAGGGGGACAGTGCAGGATCAGAGCTGTCCCAGACAGCCTGACCTTAGCAAACTGGAAGAAGATCCTGAACTCCAGGGGGGGAAGCCGACAACCGTCAATCGTCAATGCCAGGACCCCAGGCTTGCCTCTACACCCCAGGGGAATTGGGAAGAAACTACCACAGACAGGATCATCAACCGCTGAGCTTGCCTATTCTCTATCTCAGCAGAGGAGACCTCTTATGGCCAAATCACCCCTCTCCCACACTTAACAAGCTAACTCCAGGGTAACTGTGTGGAAACACCAAAAGGACTCACCTAGCTTTGGTTTTTCAATACCAACCAGCTCAGAACCAGGTAAGTTGCAGCATTTTAATTTCTACCTGAAAGAACTAGAGGCCACAATACACAAAACCTCAAGTTCTAGTCACAAGAGCTGTGGGACAGAACCCCGTGTGCCCTAGATGCAGTGATCTACTTTAAAAGACAGAAAAAGGGTGACTATAATGAGTAAGAAGCAAAACAGAACAGAAAAGACCATAGAATCTTTCTATGGTGACAGGGACCAAAATACAAATACCAAAGAGCTGAACATTGAGACTGTACTCCTACCTGAAACTTCAGAAAAGGAACATAAACTGGTCTGAATTACAAAGAGCCTTCTTGGAAGAGCTCAGTAAGGATGTTAAAAGCCAAATTAGAAAAATAGAAGAAAATCTGACCAATGACTTTAAAAACATGAAAAAAGTAATCCAAGAAAAATTTAAAAGGAAAACCGGACAAATGGAAAAGGAAATACAGAACCTAACAGGAGATAATATCTCCTTAAAAGGAGTAGTTAGACAGATGGAAAAGGAAATGCAGAAGTTAACTGAACAAAGCAATTTGATAAAAATTAGAATCTGGCAAGTAGAACTCAATGACTCTATGAGACATCACCAGTCAGTCAAACAGAATATAATGAATGAAACCATAGAAGAAAATGAAAAATATTTAATTTGAAAAAAAAACCTTATCTGGAAAATAGGTCCAGGAGAGAAAATTTAAGGATTTTTGGTCCAGCAAAAGGCCATGATGAAAACGAGAGCCTGGATAATATCATCCAAGAAATCATCAAGGAAAATTGCCCAAAATTCCTAGATCCAGAGGACAAAATAAGCATCGAAAGAATTCACCATTCACCTCTTGAAAGGGATTCCAAACCAAAAACATCAAGGAATATCGTTGCCAAATTCCAAAACTATCAAGAGAAGGAGAAAATACTGCAGGCAGACACAAACAATGGAAATATCGAGGAGCTGTAGTCAGGAACACCCAAGACTTTGCAGCTTCTATATTTAAAGATCAAAGGAATTGGAATACAAGGCAAAGGAGATAGGCTACAACCAAGAATTAATTACCCAGCACAACAATTCCAGCAAGGGGATGGACATTCAATGAAATAAGGGATTTCCAGACCATACTGATTAAAAGGTCAGAACTCAATAGAAAATACTATCTTCAAATGCATCTCTCAATAGAGGCATTAAAAGGTAAACAGGGGGGAAAACAACTTGTTACTCAATATGGGCAAACTGCGTACATTCTGATAAGGTAAGATGATACTGTTAATGTTGAGAAATGCATATTTATTATGAAATATAAAAGGGATATACATTGATAGAGGGAGTGGATATAAATTAAATGATATGATGATAACAAATGTGATTTAAGGGTGCAAAGGGATTGTAATGGGAGATGTAAAAAGGAGGAGGAAGAAAAAAAACAAATTTATTTATAGTAGAGGGAAAAAGAGGAGGGAGATGAGCATTGTTTGAGATGCACTCTCATCTGATTGGATTCAAGGAGGGTACTGCAAACTCAGTTAAATGTAAAAAACACAACTGACTCTATAGGCAGTAGGAGGGGAAGGGGGAAAGAAAAAGAGAAAGAAGGCTAAAAGGGAAGGAAATAGTAAGGGGAAAAGGGATTATAAAGGGAGGGGGTGAAAGAAGGAAGGGAAGACTGAAAGAGGCAGTGGTCAAAAATGAAAATTCTAATGCGGAGGTAAAGAGAGAAGGGAGTTATATCATAAACAAGGGGAAAGGGAATAGATGGAAAGAAACAGATATTAATCATAACTCTCAATTTGAATTGATGAACTCTTCCATAAAACACAGATGGATAGCAGAATAGACTGAACCCTAATCCAACAATATGTTGTTTTCAATAAAAACATTTGAAACAGGAATACACACATGGTAAAGGTAAAAGGTTGGAGCAGAATAGTTTTTTACTTCAGCTGATGTAAAAAAAAAAAAGCGGGGTAGCAATCTTAATATCAGACAAAGCAAAAGCATTACTAGATCTAATCAAAAGAGATAAGGAAGTAAACTATGTCCTGCTAAAAGGCACCATAGATAATGAAACAGTTTCATCACTAAACATATACACTCCAAGTGGTATAGCATCCAAGTCTTAGAGGAGAAGTTAGGGAAGTTACACGAAGAAATAGACAGCAAAACAATACTAGTAGGGGAACTCAACCTCCCCCTCTCCGAACCTGATAAATCTAATCTCAAAATAAACAAGAAAGAAGATAAGGAGGTGAATAAAACTCTGAATGAGTTAGATATGATAGCTCTCTGGAGAAAATTGAATGGGAATAGAAAGGAATATACCTTTTTCACAGTGGTATATGGCACATGTACAAAAATTGACTGTGTACTAGGGCATAAAAACCTCAGAATTCAGTGCAGAAAGGCAGAGTTATTCAATGATCCTTCTCAGATCATAATGCGATAAAATTTATATGTAATCAAGATCAGGGAAATATAAACCAAAAATTAATTGGAAACTAAACAATCTAATTCTAAAGAACGAGTAGGTTAAATAGCAAAGTATAGGAACAATCAAGAATTTCATTTAAGAGAATGACAATAATGAGACAACCTACCAAACCTTATGGGATATTGCAAAAACAGTTCTTTGGGGAA
Source organism: Potorous gilbertii (assembly GCA_028658325.1). NCBI lineage: Eukaryota > Metazoa > Chordata > Mammalia > Diprotodontia > Potoroidae > Potorous > Potorous gilbertii. The sequence goes on from JAQQSK010013865.1 coordinate 5,456, forward strand.
GTTTTATATCTTTGAATGCCTACATGAATAAAATAGAGGAAGATGAGATCAGTGAATTGGGCATGCACCTGAAAAAACTCTAAAAAAACAAATTGAAAATCCTCAAATAAATACCAAGTTAGAAATACTGAAAACCAAAGGGGAGAGTAATAAAACTGAAATTAAGAAAACTATTTAACTAATAAAACTAAGAGTTGGTTTTATGAAAAAACCAATAAAAGTGATAAATCTTTGGTCAATTTGATTTTAAAAAGGGAAGAATAAAGCTTAGTTATCCATATCAAAAATGAAAAAGGTGAACTAACCTCCAATGAGGGGAAAATTTAAACTATAATTATAAATTACTTTGCCCAGCTGTATGCCCATAAATTAGACAATCTAAATGACATGAATGGTTATGTTAAGAAATATAAAATGCCCCGATTAACAGAAGAGGAAGTTGAATACTTAACCCCATCTCAGAAAAGGAATTTGAACAATCCATCAATGAAATCCCTAGGAAACATCTCCAGGACCAGATGGATTTACAAGTGAATTATATCAAACAATTAAAGAACAGTTAATTCCAATACTATATAGACTATTGGAAAATTTATAAAAGAAGGAGTTTCACCAAATTATTTTTATGATACCTGATATTTGTGATACCTAAACCAGGAAGGGCCAGAAGAGAGAAATAAAATTATAGACCTATTTCTTTAATGCACACAGATGCAAATATTTTAAATAAGATATTAGCAAATAGAACACCTTAATAACACATTAAGATCAGGTAGGATTTATACCAGGAATGTTGCAATGGTTTAATATTAGAAAAACTATTAGCATTATTGATCATATCGACAACAAAACTAACAGAAAGCACATGATTATCTCAATAGATACAGAAAAAGCTTTTGAGAAAAGACAACACCAATTCTGATTGAAAACACTTGGAAGTGTAGCAATAAATGGAACTTTCCATAAAATAATAAGAAATATCTACCTGAAACCATAAGCAAGCATTATATGGAAAGGGGACAAGCTAGTTGTATTTCCAATAAGATCAGGGGTGAAACCATGATGTCCATGATCACTGTTATTCAATATGGTATTAGAGATGCTAGCCAAGTAAAGGGAAGCAGAAGACTGGGAAAGAATTTTGGCAACTGGTGTTTGTGATAAAAGCCTTATTTCTAAAATTTATAGAAAACTGACTCAAATGTACAAGAATACAAGTCATTTCCCAACTGATTAATGATCAAAGACATGAACAAGGAATTTTCAGAGGGAGAAATTAAAGTTATCTATAATCATAAGAAAAAATTCTCTAAATCACTATTAATTAGAGAGATGTAAATCAAACCAACTCTGAGATACCACATCACACCTCTCAGATTGGCTGGCATGACAAATCAGGAAGATCATAAATGTTGGAGAAAATGTGGTTATGTTGGAACACTAATTCATTGTTGGTGGAACTGTTAGCTGATCCAAACATTCTGGAGAGCAATTTGGAACTATGTCCAAAGGACTACAAAAATGTGCCTACACTTTGACCCAGAAATATCTCTTCTGGGACTCTATCTCAAAGAGAAAATGGGAAAGCATCTCACATATAGAAAAATATTTATAGCATCTCTCTTTGTGGTTGCCAAAACTGGAAATCAATGGGATGTTCATCAGTTGAGGAATAGCGGAACACTTTGTGGTATACGAATGTAATGGAATACTATTTTGCTATGAGGAACGAAGATCAGGAAGACTTCAGAGAAGCCTGGAAAGACTTATATGAACTGATGCTGAGTGAAAGGAGCAGAACCAGAAGAAATTTGTACACAGCAACAACCACAGTGTGTGAGGAATTTTTCTGTTATACTTAGTACTTCATTGAAATGCATTGATATAAAACATTTCCAAAGGGCTCTTGAGGCAAAATGCCTTCCATGTACAGAGGAAGAACTATGGAATTGAATCTCAGATACAGACAGCTCATTTTCTTTGTATTATGTTTTATTTTGTTTTATGTTTTTTCCTATTCTTTTAATTCTTCTATGCAACATGCATTTAATAGAAATGTATGTGTCGAACCTATATAACATTGTATTCCATCTCAGAGAGGGAGTGGGGTGGCAGTGGAAAAAAAGTTAAGATAAATGGAAGTCATTGTCGAACCCTGAAAACAAATAAAATAATTCATGTAAAAAAATGTGAACTGTGAGTCTATATTAATCAAATTAATTCTTGAACAAAGATTCTCCACTGTACAATAATTAAAAACTTTATCATTTATCTTTCCCATGAAGAACTCTAAGTGGGGGGAAATATAATTTCACTAAGCAATTCATTTGAATGTGTGGTAGCTCTAATTAATAGCAAGTTATTTGTTTGTTTGTTTTTCCTGATATCAAGCTTAATGTTCATTCTTTTGAATTTTTGCTCATTTCTCCCTCATCTATTCTCTTGAGGCTAGATTGAGCACATTTTGATTATTTTTTTCATGAAACAATCTTTCATAATACTTGAATATATTTAACATGTTTATTATAGAATCACCTCTTCCACGTTAAATGTCACCCATTCCTTCAATAAATACTCATATGATATAGAAAAAATTTTTTAAAAATCTTCATACCATACTTCATGAGTCCCTAAATATATCCATAAACACACACACACACACACACACACACACACACACACTCATCAGTCAAAAGATATAATTATTTGGAACCAAAGGCTTTTAATGAAATTACAATAATGAAAAGAACAGAAGAACATGTCCGCCATGAACATAAAACTTATGTTTCTAATGACACACCTCCACCGATGCATCTGGTGACATTGTTCCACAATTCTGTTGAGCCTATTCTCCATGGGAGAAAATCTTCCCCATTGCTAATGTTCTTCATTTATACAAATAATTTTTGGGCCAAATGATAGTTTGCTTATTATCTACTAGGGATCCTCCATTTCCAGGAGCCGCATCTCTGTCAATGAACTCTTTCAGCCACCTTGACCTTCTACTGTGTCTTTGAAAATCAGTAAGCCCCTCCACTTCAGAGAAGGGCTTCACATCTCTTTAGTCTTCAGTTTGAGACCATGACCATAAAGTTGTTAGGTAGGTTGTTCAAAGAAATTAGGCAGCTGCATAGTCTGAGATCAAATTTATTGTTGTTGTTTTAGCTCTCCTCTTCTATCTTCATTCATTCCCACAGTTCAATTTTCATCATAATGGGATATGATGAGAAGCCAATGTTGGTGTTTATTTCTTGTCACATTCCCTTTACTAAAGCAATTATTTCTAGAGCTTACCTTCCATAAATCGAAAATAATCTGAGTGAAATCGTGGTAAAGCAACTGTTTTTGACCTTTCTCTACATTGCTCCTCTCCTTTATGTAGATAACATAGGCACAGCTGTTTAGAGAAGGATGAAAACACTGGGAATCTCCACCCTACTTTCACCAATAAGACATCATAGCCTAGCCTGTCAATGCACGTACACTAATGATAATAGTTCTCAAGTGTTGCTTTTCATTATCTCCCTGTCCCTTGTAGGTGATATTATTTGGAAATCACACAGATAGTGATTGGTGAGACGAGATATCTTCTCTAATATTTTTTGTTTAAATTTGGAGATAAGTTGGATACAGAAGTAAAATTTATAACTTGTTTCTAAAATTATCTCAAGGAAGTTTCACTTTCTAAAGCCCTTTTAAAGTCCTTTGTAGTTTTGGTTATATTTTATTTATTATTTAAAAGTCATTTATTTTTCAAAATTGTTACTGTATTAGAAAGCTATTGTTTGGAACAAAGGAAATTCAAGCTAAATGAGCATTTATAACAAGTGCCCCTTTAATTTGAATGGAAATGAGTCCAAGAACAGGCAGGTCAGTGACAAAAGATGATGTCCAGACCACTACAAGTTGAAGCCTAGTATATTAGTTCTGCTGACTCCGGTTCACATCCTGCTGAGGAGCCTTCTCCTGAAACATCATGGAAAGTTAATACCAGCTGTTTCTAGACTTTTTCATATATATCCTCATAATCATCAATATTAATACCAGTGATGACTTTTGCTAAACTCAATCTCCACCAATAAGGGCCTTGATACATGGGACAAAAGGATTTTTGTGCTAGGGTAATATTTAAGAAAGAAGTATCCCCCTTTCCCAAAACTATTACTATCCCTAGACCTCCTTCTCATTTGTGGTCTTTCTCATATATGAAATCACCTCTGGATTGCCAAGCCCAGAGCCACAGAATTGTGCTACTTTTTATGAGCCTGTTTTCAGTCTCAAATCTATTTGGAACTAAAAATCAAACTCTGTGCAGGACAGATATCACAACTATTCTTATGGTTGAACTGTCTTTGGCACCACTGTCCCCACTGCAAATCCTTGAACAATTGTTGCCTCGTGAGAGATAATTTTTTTTCCACATGAGTGCTAGTGTGGTTTGCCCCATGGTAAGCAGATTCTCTGTTACTCAGGAAAATGAATACTAAGGCCATAGTTTGAGGATTGTCTGGGCAAAAATATTAACATTATTTTCACATTCCAAATTATGCCACTTTCTGCCCTTGCCACTTCCTGGAAGACTACAAGTACTTATTTCAAGAAAGCAGTCTACCCACTTTAGCTGATGAATTCTTTATGACATCAACGTTGTTAATCAACTTCAAGGTGAAAAGGATGCAGAGAAAGGCAAGGAAACAGTATAGATGGTGGGATTTAGGATATTGACAATGTATTTTTTGCTAATTGTTAAAGTAATTTTGGCTCTTTTTTATTTGTTTTCAGTGTTCTGTAATCACTTTCATATAACTTAGATTTTTTCTCCTCCCTCTCCCTCCTTCCCCCCTATTTCCTTCCTCCTTCTCTACACCCTCCCTTAAGTGGCATACAATTTTATGTAAGTTCTACACATACACTCCTCTTAAATACATTTTCACCTTAGTCATGTTGCATAGAAGAATGAAAATAATTGGAAGTAATCATGACACAAACCAAAACATAATACAAAAGAAAATAATCTGCTATATTCTGTGATCAAATTCCATAGTTCTTTCTCTGCATGTGGAAGGCATGTTACCTTAAGAAACGGTTGGAAATTGTTGAAGTCCTTGCATTGCAAGGAAGTTATAAGTATATAAGAAAAAAATCTTTCTACATTGTAGTTGTTGCTGTGTATAAATTTCTCCTGGTTCTCCTTTCACTCAGCATGAGTTCTTATAACTCTTTCCAGGTCTCTCTCAAGTCTTCCTGTTCATCATTTCTTGCAGCACAATAGTATTCCATTACATTCATATATCACAATTTATTCAGCCATCCCCCAATTGCTTGGCATCCCCTTGATTTCCAGGTTTTGACCACCACAAAGAGTGCTGCTATAAAGATTTTTGTGCATGTGGGACATTTACCATTTTCATGATCTCTTGGGTATACAGTCCTAGAAGCGGTATCGCTATGTCAAAGTATATGCACATTTTTGTAGCCCTTTAGGCATAGGTCGAAATTGCTCTCCAGAATAACTGGATCAGCTCACAGCTCCACCAACAATAAATTAGTGTTGCAACTCTCCCACATCTTCTCCAACATTTTTCATCATCCTGTTTTGTCATGTTAGTCATTCTGATAAGGAGAATGTGGTATCTCAGAGTTCTTTTGATTTGCATCTCTTTAACCAATAGTGATTTAGAGCATTTTTTCATGTGACTATAGATAGCTTTAATTTCCTCCTCTGAAAAGTGACTGTTCATGTTCTTTGACTGTATTCTGGTACATTTGACTTACTTCTCTATATATTTTAGAAATGAGGCCTTTATCACAGACACTAGTTGTAAAATTTCTTTCCCAGTTTCCTGCTTCCCTCTCTTATCTTTGTTCTATTGGATGCA
>JAQQSK010013866.1:0-11334 GCA_028658325.1 Potorous gilbertii
GCAGGGCCACCCCACCCAGGCTCAGTTCCCTCAGGGGGTTTATGTGGAGACCGTCAGTAATGGACCCGAGGTCCTGCCTGCTCTAGGAGCCTCTGGCCGCCTGCTGCCTTTGCCATTGCCTCCCAAAGGGGACCTGAGTTATGGAGACACCCCTCTCCCCTCTCAGCCTGCCCAGAAGCCTCTCTCAATGTCTTGTGTGCCTGTGGGTGGAGGGACCTTCACGGCCACCAGAGATTCCATCCCTGTAGCCTGCTCAGATCTGCTCCTCTTGGGGGCCATGTGGCTTGGGAAGGGCTAGGCTCTGCTCCCGTCCAGTGCGCAATGAACCTTTGGGATCAGTTTTTCAGGGCTCTCTGGAACAGAAATCTCCTTCACTCTGTTGCTATGTCTTCCACTGCTCCAGAATTTGTTGGGATTTCTTTTTACAGGAAATCCATTGGCTGTGGCTTCAAAGCTAGCATATGTGAATCTTTCTTGGCTCCTCCCCTCTGCTTGTTGGTTCTTTATCCATATTAACATTGTGAAATGAAATGTCTCACTTCACTTCACTAAAACAGGTCATTTTTTAACCAACCAAACATGAACTCACTTTTGTATGACCTTGGAAAATGTTAAATTAAAAATCTCTGTGTACTATTAAAAATGGAAGAAACCCAAGATCTAAAACTGGGGACTTGGAATGATCTGGAGTCTTATCACAAAATTTACACAGACTATAAATTTATATATTACCTTACAAGGAGCTTTGCAAGCTGGGACATTGAGACTGTTGTTTCTTTGACGGAGAGTGGGAATGATAGGGTTCAAACTCTGGGAGCTTCCTAGAGTTCTCCTTGAATCTCCCCACTTAACCTGACTTTTCACACTCAAATCTGTGGCCATTATATACTGTCTCTTGATTTTCCCACCTGCTTCCCTGGCAGAGCCTCCATTGTCTGATATCTCCTGATTGCCTCCAGCTGTATCCAACTCTCCTGAATTCCCTCCTTGGACTTCTCCTCAAGACCCTCCCTAAACCCCTTCTCCTATCACCATGGACTACCAGACCACCCCGAGATCTCTCCTAGAATTTTTTCTGTATTTAGTTCCATCTGGCCTCCATGAAGGTGCTCAGATGCAATACAGCTCAGACTCTGTCTAGCTGAGATTCTATCTGGCCTGCTTGTGAATTCAAGAGTTACAAATGCTTAGGCTCCTTAAGAGTCAACTGAATTTGACAAATCTTTAAAAAAAACTTTGTTTTCTTTGGCTTTAAAAAGGCTTGAGTCGAATTCATTTGAGCATGACCCAGACTTTTGGTGTTTTGGGGTCTCAAGCACCCTCAACCTCATCAGGAGAGGTATTTATACTTTTCAAACAAAGGGAGGCAGGGAAATAAGGAGAAATGTGGGAATTAGACAGGTCCTACAAAGGGATGGGGCAGGGAGCCCCTTTCCCAAGGAGAAGAGAAGTTCCAGAAAATGAGGAGAGTGAGGTCTTTTGTGTGTCTCAGCTGTGACCTTTTGATTCACAAATAAGAAGGTATTCTTGGTGATAAGATAAGGGAATGTATCCTAAAACCATAAAACATGATGAATCTGAGAGTCTCATAACCAGAAGTTAGGGAGTCTCTGAAGGTAAGGACATCTCTTGAGGGTCCATAAACCATAAAATGGTTCAGGGTCTACTTCAAATCTGATGTGAGCTTAATGGAACTACATTAACTGATTTTCTTTGTATCCTAGCAAGTTTATTCTTGGTCACTACAAAAGATTGTTGATATGTCAAGCAGCCTTGTAACTTAGGTAATACAACCAGTCTTTATACAATTCTTCCTGGTTCCCTGTATAATTGGAAGGCTCAAGCAAATCAAGGTAGTTAGCATATCCATTTTCACAAAAGTTAAAAATTGACTTGAATCAGTGGAAAATTGGAGTGAAGGGAAGGTGGCAGAACACTTTTGGTTAATTTCTTTCCTTCTTCCAATATAGAACAAGATGATAGATGTAAAAAAGGAATATGATTTTGGGTATTTCTGAGAAAACTAACTTTTACCTGTTAATCCCTACATTGGTATATATTTATGTATTTACAAGTATATGTACTAATTTACATGCATATATCTATAGATAGGAAGATAGAAAGATAGACAGACAGATAAACAGAAAGATAGATAGATAGATAGATGAGTATGAATGCAATTCAACTTGCTAAACATAGAAACAATAAGCTATAATTTAATTTAATGGTTAAACATTCTCCTTTTAAGTCTAATTTTTTGGGTAATTAGAGCTGCCACCTAGAGTGTAGCCTATGTAGTTGAGTACTAGACTTACAAACTATTTCGCAGTACTATGTATCACTAGGTGTATATAATATCCATTTATGCTAGTTACTTTTAGACAGTAGATTTCAGAAAGAAAACATTCACTTCTCAGAAAGAAGGAAAAAATATGACATCTAAAAGTGATATAATCATACCATGCTATAAGTAATGAAGAAAAATATAATTTCAAAAAAAAAAATACACACTGAAAGATTTCAAGTGACCTGAATCAGAAGTTTCCATTATAATATTATTATGAAATCAAGCAATTTTGAAAGTCTTGAGATGCTCATAGTTGACCATGGTTCCAGAGAACTTATAAAGGAGATGGCTGTTCATGTTTTACTTGAATGCTGACTCTCCCTCCTCTTCCTTTCTCTTCTTTCCTTCTTTCCTTCCTTGCTTCTTTCCTTCCTCCTTCCTACCTTTTTTCCTTCAATCCTGTGTCTGTATTTCTGTCTATATAACTGTACCTGTACTGTGTGTCTCTCACTGTTTCTCTCCCCTTCATTTCTTTTCTTTCATGCAAGGTGGAAATAAAAAGAAAAAGTGATTGATAATTCAAAAAATAAAACAATACTTTATGAGAAAGTAAACTATTAACTAGCAATATCTATTACCACCATCATCTAATTATGCAATTCAGTTTCTTCCCACAGAGAATCTTCAATGGGAAAAGTATCTACATTGGTTTCCTCAAATAAATTTTAAGTTAATTAAATAGAGTATTCAGCCTGGGGTTATTGTAAGCACAACACTACATCTACCTAGCCACCTATTCCCTTTACAAAGATCTTTCCCTTTGAGGTTAGTTTAGCGTTTGTTTTTTCATTGCCAGACCTGTCAATCAGCTCTAGCCAAAGACTATCTTATTGGGAGCCCCTGAGCTTTTGCCAGAGGCAAACAAACAAACAAACAGAGCAAATGAATTCAATCACTCCTCAAAATGAGTGACTTGGGTTTCTTAATTACCCACCTAATCACTGACAATGACTTCTATTTTGAAAGCATTTGGGGGCCATCATGTAAATGCCATTTAAGATTTATAAAATAGGGTGATATGAAACTGCCCAGATGCATATTTTAATTAAATATTTTATTTTATTTTTTTCCAATTTCATGTAAAAACAATTTTAACATTCATTTAAAAATATTCTCTGTTTCAAATTCTCTTCCTATTTCCCCTCCACCTTCACTGAGAAGATATGAAATTTGATATATCACATATGTGCGGTCATGTAAAGCTTATTTCCATGTTAATAAGGCTATGGAAGAAAATGAAGAAAAAACAGAGTAAAAATAGTATATTTTATCTCCATTTAGATTCTATTGGTTATTTCTCTGGAAGATGGTATTTTTATAAGTTATTCAAAATTGTCTTGAATCTGTCTTTTGGCGAGAATAGCTACGTAATTTCCAATTGTTTATTGTAGAATATTGCTGTTATTATGTACAATGTTCTGGTTTTGTTCAGTTTACTTTTCATCAGTTTATGTAAGTTTTTTTCCAGGTTTTTCTGATAATATTCTGCTCAATATTTCTTATAGCATGGTAATATTGCATCACAATCATATACTCCAATTGTGCCAGCCATTTCTCAATTGATGGACATTCCCTCAGTTTCCAATTCTTTGCCACAAAAAATTATTTTTGTATACATAGGCCCTTTCCCTTTTCTCCATGCAGATCAGGCTTCTTGTCTGAGAAAGAGCATAGCAGGTATTCAATGTTGTAGAAATATGGGATTGGTAGGCAGAAAGAGGGTGGTCAATGAACATAGTCTGATTCATCTGTAACATGGACCATCACAATGTAGGATGGATAAGACATGGATAAAAAAGAGACTTGGAAATTTTGAGAAGGAAGTAGCACAATAATTAAAAACATCTGAGAAGGATTATGAGTAAAATGATTAGAAACAATCTAACTATCGGGGCAAAGAAGTCTGTCCCTTAGAGCACAATAAATTCAGAGGCAGTCTTAGAAAAAGGGTCCCATGGGGAATGTCAAGATATTTGTTTACTCTGCTATGTGGTGAATATTGGCCAGGACATCTAGAGATTAATGCACATCACTGATTTTACCTGAGTATTAATGTAGGAACAATATGGCTGGTTAATCATAGCCCATGCTCTGCCATTTGCTACTCTCACAATGTCAAGTACTAGTCAAATTTGGAGAGTTATTTTAATCACAGAGCTGATCTTAGTTTTTAGATTTTTAATGGCATCATTTATGATAATATTTCTTTGAGAGACAAGTTGGGCTAGACTCCAAAGATCAGCTGAAAGTTTTCTAACAGAGCTTTTAAGAAAGTGCATGGCCACTGATGGAATCATGGCAGCTAGAAACCTTGGAAATAGGGATGCACTGAGAGCCCAATTAGCATCCCTCTTATCTCTCCCATGCTGATGTGCACCAATAATTTTTTTAAATTTTATTTAATATTTTGTTTCTCCCAATTACCTGTAAAAATAATTTTACTATTATTTTTTTCAAATGTTGGGTTCCAAGTTCTCTCTCTCCCTCCCTCCCCTGTCTCCTCTTTGAGAAGGCAAGCAATTGACAGTATGAGTCCAATTGTATATCATGCAAAATGCATTATCATGTAATCTATGACAGAGAACACAGATTAAAAATGCCCAAGAAAAATAAAGTAAAGAAAAATATTTGTGATCTGCATTCAGGCACTACCAGTTCTTTCTCTGGGGACGGACAGCACCTTTCATCATAAGTCCTACAGAATTCTTCCTTTCTCCCTCTCTCTCCCATTTACTCTGTCCATTCTCAAAAGTCTTTTTCAAAAAAAAAGTGATTTACTTCTGACTTTTACCTGCTCCAAACTGACCTTCATACTATAAGCTCCCTGCTTCTGTTATTGCCTTCCTTTCCTACTTTCCTATATGGTAAGATCGATCTCTATACACAATCATGTGCAGATATTATTCACTCTCTGAGTCAGTTCGATGAGTTTAAGGTACATGTGTTCTCCCCACTTTCCCCATTTTTCTCTCTGCTGTACATCTCTTTTTCAGGACTCCTTTATGTCAGATAATTTATCCAATTCTAACTCTGCCTTTCCCCTTCTCCTAGTGTATTCTTGTTTCTCATCCCTTAATTTTATTTTTTTTTTAGATAATCATATCATTCAATTTACTGTTTTCTATGTATACTCTTTCTAACTACCATAATAATGAAAAATGTTTTAGAAGTCATAAATATAAAGAATTTAACCTTATTCAGTCTCTCATTTCTTTTTCCAGTTTCCCTTTTCCTGCTTGTTTCACATCCCATATTTGAAAGTCAAATTTTCTATTCACCTTGAGTCTTTTCATCAGAAATGCTTGAAAATCCTCTATTTCATTAATATCCAACTTTGCTCTGAAGGATTATGCTCAGTTTTACTTAGTTGGTGATTATAGGTTCTAATTCTAGCTCTTTTGCCTACAGGATATCATATTCCAAGCTCTCAGATACTTTAGAAGCTGATTAATCTTATGTTATTCTGACCTTGGTGCCACAATACTTGACTTTTATCTTTTTTAGTGCTTAAAGAATTTTTTCATTGGCCTGGCCACTGGAAATTTACTATAACATTCCTGGAGATTTTCATTTTGGGATCTCTTTCAAATGTTGATCAGTGGATTGCTTGCATTTCATTTTTACCCTGGTTCTAGTTTATCATGGTAATTTTCCCTGATATTTTGTTGAAAGATGATGTCTAGACCCTTTTTTGATTGTGACTTTTAGATAAACCAATGATTAAGTTATCTCTCCTGGATCTATTTTCTGGGTCAGTTAGTTTTTCAATGAGATATTTCACATTTTCTTCTATTTTTTTCGTTCTTTTGATTTTGTTTGAATGTTTCTTGATGTTTATTAAAGTCATTAACTTCCATTTGCCCAATTTTATCTTCAAAGAAATTATTTTCTTCAGTGAGTTTTTGTACCTCATTTGGCTAATTGTAGCTAATTTTGCATTTGGCTGTTTCTAATTTTTAAGGAGTTTTCTTCAGTTACTGTGTGTGTGTATATGAATGTATGTGTGCATATATATGTACATATATATGTAATTTTTATTACATTGTATTATATTGGATCATATTATAGTATTAATTTTTTCCCTATGTTAAATTCTGCTCTTCAAGGCATTCTTTTTTTCACTTGATTTTTGTGTCTCTTTTACCATTTGGCCTTGCCCTATTCTGGTAAAGTATTATTTTCTTCAGTATGTTTTGTGCCTTCTTTCTCAAGCTGTTGACTCCCTTTTTCATGATTTTCTTGCATGACTGTAATTTCTCTTCCCAATTTTCTGTCTACCTATCTTACTTGATTTTTTGAATCCTTTTTGAACTCTTCCATAGCCTAAGACCAATTAATATTTTACTTTCAGGCTTTAGATGCAGGAATTTTGACTTTATGGTCTTCTGAATTTGTGTTATGATCTTCCTTGTCACCATACGTTCAATTTTTTCTGTACTTTATTCATTTTTCAGTCTATTTATTGATCTTTAACTCTATGCTAAATTGAAACTCTGCTTCCAAAGTGGAGGAATCACTGTCCCAAGCTTCAAGTTTTTTGTGCAGCTGTTTTCAAAAGCAGTTCTGGGGCCACATAAGTTTTCAGTTCTTCCAAGGTGGTATGACCTAGGGAGAGATGTGTTTACTACTGTCCTAGAGAGCACACTGATTTGTGAGAGACAACAAGCACTCTTTTCAATCGTGCAACTGTGACCTGGGTCCCTTGCCCCTGTGGCCTCCAGCACTACTGTGCTAGTGCTCCTCCTTGCACTAGGACCAAAACCCAGAACTGTGACCTAGATCCAAATATAGACAATGCAACAGAGTCCTGCCACTGGTGCCAGCAAAGGGACCCCTTTATATCTCTTGCTTGTTCATTATCTGATCCCTTTACCATCTGTGAACTTAGAGGTCTGCAAACTGCCATTGCTGCCACTGATTCCATTGCCCAAGGCCTTCTCTTAGTTTACTGAGGCCTGATCTAGAACAGACACAACCTGTACTGAACTGCGTTCCTTTCGCTCACTAGTGCAATAGACCTTTCCTGCTGTTCTTCAAAATGATGTTCAACTGAAAAAGTATTTCTCTTCATCTTTTTGCATGTTCTACCTTGCTATAACTTGTTAGAGTTATTATTTAAAGGTATTTGGAAGGGTTTGGGGGAGAGTTCAGGGAGTCCCTGCCTTTAGTTTGCCATCTTGGCTCTGCCTCTATGCACCTAGATTTTGAATCACATATTTCCCCATTGTACTAGGGTAACTAGTAGTGGAGGCAGGTGACAATAAGGATCCAATTCTACAGAACCATATCATTTCTCAGGGACACTTCTGTATTGCTATGATGCAACAAAAAAAGAATTGTCCTAGAGTAACAAGTTGGCAAAGGCCTCTAGGAGCCACTATTATCTCACTAGAGAGTGACACATTGTTGAATTTAAGGGAGCCTAAAGTAAAAGTCTCATTTCAATGATGCTTATTTAGTCTTAACACAAAGAAAGGAAACTTCCTCTATAATATTGGGCACACTGATAATATTAAGAAAGTAAGTTGTATATATATACGTATATATATATATATATATATATATATATATATATATATATATATATATACGTATATATAGCACTTTTACTTTTTCCTGGGTCTGCCTTTATGCTTAGTGGGATTTAGGGTGGGCTTTGCTCAAGGATAGGTATTGCCTTGGTCTTTCTATATTCCTTTTCTCCAATGCGACTAGTTACAGGATAAAAATCAATGTTTAGATCATCAGAAAAATTTATATGATTTTAGTAGTTTGAAAATATTCTATCTCTTTGATGGCATTGTACATCTAAGAAAAAGATGAATGGAGATGTAAAGTTTCTGGGCACTAGATGTCTATCCAAGAGAAATAAGTGATTGTCTCATTCTGATTAACTAGGTATGCACTCCAAAGGTCTGGACTGGAGTGATGGATTGGCTGACACATCCAGCATCCATATTGACAATAAAATCTGTTTCTTTGAATTGTCTATTTATGATGCTATGGGTCCTAATAAATAGGCTTTCTTTTACCCAGTTATGGTATAATTGCCATGGTCAGCAAAACTATCTTGTATCATGGGCAACAAGGCTACCAAAATGATAAAAATGCCAGGGAAACAGAGTCTTACATACTAGAGCAGCACAAAAGAGAATTACTGCTTTAGCAGATGTTGCTACAATAGCCGTGTGGGGCAAATAGAGCCTAAACATTCTCCTTCTCCCAGGTAGATCTTCAATAGATAAAGTCTAACACATGACAAATGGCACAAAAGCAAGAACAAGCATCATTCTCTGAGCTACCCTAATGGGACCTGGTTGAGGATGGGCATGATTACAGTTAGCAAAATAGGCTACAAATATTATTCCTACAATTAGAAGTGAACTACAGAGAGCTCATTGTCCTGGTGTTACAGAACAGCAGGGACTTTTCTCACCTGACCTGACAGCTTTCCTTGAGAGGAATACTGTCTAATTTAATGGTATAAGGCAGAGAAGACAAAGTATAGGGTATCTATGAAGTATCTTCTCCATTTTGTCCCCACTTCTGGGACTTTGCAGCCTTAATGTGAGAACAATGAATCCAAGAATCTTTCCCTTCTAGGTTGACAGCAGTTGGAGTTATCAACTTTACCTGGAATGGTCCCTCTCAAGATGACTGAGTACCCCAATCTTTTGAAAATGTTTAATGTAGATGCTGTCACTTGGCTAAAAATTATGCAGTGAAAAGTCCAATGATCTTGACTGAGCATGTTGTGGAGCAATTTTAATCACTTTTGGAGAGCTCTGATATAAATGAAAATGCAAAGGTCTCCACCTAGTAATGTTGTGTTTGTCCTTTGTTTTCCAAGAGGATCATGACATCAAGATGACGACATGACTTTTAGTTGACTTTGATTTGAGTGAGGGAGGGTTATACAAGCTCACCAACTTCACCTTCTTCTCCCGAGTCATCTGGGTCCAGTGGCCTGATATTCATCTAGATAACGGTAAATGGCCCAGGATGCAATGTGAGACCCTGGACCTTTTAGGCTTGGGTCTTATCATGATCTTACTTTGAGTGAGATATTCCCATTCAAAGAATAGGCTTCTTTCAGGTACTCAAGGGTTGGTCCCTTTAATAAAAAAAAAAATCAAACTGTGAGGGGAAGATCCTCAGGATTCCTGGGTAAAAGAGAAACAATTATTATTTAGTTATTAAATCCACTCCGTGCTAGGTGGATGGAGACTTGTTTTTCAGTCTATGAGATCCAGAGTGAATTGTTTTGATCTTTGAGCAAGAAATGTAGCCAGTAAACCCAGAGGAAAAAAGGAAGCTTTTGGCAATGGAGTTTACCTTCCCCTGGGCAGAACACTAGAGAAGAGGAAAGGACAGGACAGGACAGAACAGGAGAAGATAGGAGAGGGCAGGAGAGGACAGGGAAAGAGAGGAGAGGAGCTGCTACTCACTCAAGGCTTGTGTTTGTCTTTCATTCTCAAAAAGGACCATGATATTAAGATAATGACATGACTTGCAGCTGACCGATTTGAGAGAGGGAGGGCTGTGCAAAGTCATCAATCTCACCTTTTTCTCCTGAGTCATCTAGGTCTAGTAATGATGTGTAAACTGGAGAAAGGAGTTTTACAAAGAAAGTTCAGTAACTAAAAAGCGGTTCAAAATACATGGAATTCCCCAAGGTGTTGTATTCAAATAGAAAAGAACAAAGGGGTAATAAGTCCATTTGGGATGAGTTGTTTGTTTTTTAACAAAACTTCCCTATCATAGATCTAAGTTCCCTGATGGGGAAGCTGTAAAGGAGTTCAACACCAAGACAGGGATTAACCTATGTGAAGATTGATTCTGTAAAATGAGATTGGGCAGGGGGGAGGCACATCTGGGGATAATCTCTTCAAGAATAATCTTAGTAACAAAGGCAGATGTAGCCCTAGAAGAGGGGAAGGTTCAACACACCTAGTGAGTTGGTCTACAATACCAAGGCAGTAGATGTAAGTGCCTGATTTGGACTTGTAAATATAGTTATTTTGGAAATGTTCAAATGAGCTGTAGGCCAAGAGATGCCCTCCAAGAGAAACTTTCATAAAATCATGTTGGTTTTAAGAATGACACCTGTGACAAGAAGCATGTATATGATTGGCTACAGAGGAAATACTTGGGAGAACCTATATATGCTTTATAGTGTCCTCCATTCCGCAGGTACCAAAATGTCCCCCTTTATGAACTGAAAGGCAAATATGATGACAAAATTTCTTAGCAGCTCACTAATTTCAGTGATCTAGAACCCAGATAGCTATTTTACATTGTACTTCTTGCTCCAGGACTCAAGTTGTTTCTCATTATAGTTTGGAGCACCAAATAAATTTTTTTTTAAATTTAAATCATTGTTGGGGGCGGAGCCAAGATGGCGGAGTAGAAAGACTCACCTATGCTAGGTCCGAACCCACAGCCCATAGATTTCTTGTAAAAAGAACTCCTGACAAAGTCTGGAACAGTGGAAGCCGCGCAGCAACACAGTGAAGGAGATTTCCGTTGCAGAGAGCCCTGAAAAACCGACCACAAAAGTACCTGGGACTGGAGCGGAGTCCTGTCCAGCCAAGCGCTCTCATCCCCCGCCCTGGCCACGCGGCACTGAGAGGAGCCAGCAGACCCAGGCAGGAGTCAGGGACCTGAATCTCCGGGCGGCCGCGAGGGTCCCACCACCCACAGACGCACAGGTCAGTGAGAGAGACAGGCTGAGAGGGGAGTGGGGGATCTCCGGGACTCGGACCCCCTGGGAAGCAGCCGCTGCGGCAGAGGCTGAGGCAGCTCGGCCAGAGGCAGAGGCAGCTCAGCCAGAGACTCCCAGAGTGGGCTGGAGCTCCACTCCAGCTCCACTACAAAGGATCTCTGTATAAACCCCCTGAGGGAACTGATCCTGAGAGGCGGTCCCGCCCCCCACCTGAGAACCAGCAGATAAGCCCCCATTGAAGAGCACTCAGGCCTGCCGCCAA
>JAQQSK010013867.1:0-11334 GCA_028658325.1 Potorous gilbertii
AAAACTGGGAAGAAGAATGACAGAGATGCAAGAAAAACATGAAAAACAGGTCAATACATTGATAAAGGAGACCCAAAAAAATGCTGAAGAAAACAACACCTTGAATTATAGGCTAACTCCATTGGCAAAAGAGGTTCAAAAAGCCAGTGAGGAGAAGAATATTTTCAAAAGCAGAATGAGCCAAGTGGAAAAAGAGGTTCAAATGCTCACTGAAGAAAATAGTTCTCTCAAAATTAGAATGGAACAGATGGAGGCCAATGACTTTCTGAGAAACCAAGAAATCACAAAACAAAAACAAAAGAACGAAAAAATGGAATATAATGTGAAATATCTCATTGGAAAAACAACTGACCTGGAAAATAGATCCAGGAGAGACAATTTAAAAATTATGGAAGTACCTGAAAGCCATGATCAAAAAAAGAGCCTAGACATCATCTTTCATGAAGGAAAACTGCCCTGATATTCTAGAACCAGAGGGCAAAATAAGTATTCGAGAATTCACTGATCATGGCCTGAAAGAGATTCAAAAAGAGAAACTCCTAGTAACATTGTGGCAAAATTCCAGAGCTCCCAGGTCAAGGAGAAAATATTGCAAGCAACTAGAAAGAAACAATTGCAGTATTGTGGAAATACAATCAAGATAACACAAGATCCAGCAGGTTCTACATTAAGGGATCGAAGGGCATGTAATAGGATATTCCAAAAGTCAAAGGAAGTAGGTCTAAAACCAAGAATCACCTACCCAGCAAAACTGAGTATAATACTTCAGGGGAAAAACTTGGCTTTCAATGAAATAGAGGACTTTCAAGTATTCTTGACGAAAAGACCAGAGCTGAAAAGAAAATTTGACTTTCAAACACAGGAATGAGAAGAAGTATGAAAAAGTAAACAGCAAAGAGAAGTCGTAAGGGACTTACCAAAGTTGAACTGTTTACATTCCTTCATGGAAAGACAGTATTTGTAGCTCTTGAAACTTTTTAGTATCTGGGTGGTTGGTGGGATTACACAAACACATACACACAAACACGTACACGTGTGAGCATACACACACACATACATGCACACACAGAGACAGAGAGCACAGAGTGAATTGAATAGGATGGGATCATATCATAAAAGAAATCAAGGTAAACGGTGAGAGAGAAATGTAGTGTGAGGAGAGAGGGTGAAATGGAAAGGCGTGAATGATCTCTCATAGAAGAGCCAAGCAGGAGACTTTTTAATGGAGGGGAAAAGAAGAGAGCTGAGAAAAAAAAACATTTAATTTAATCTCATCACATTCGACTAAAGGAAGGAGTAAAATCCACACACATTTTGGTATGAAAACCTATCTTACAGTACAGGAAAGTGGGGGAGAAGGAGATAAGCAGGGTTGGGGGAGATGATGGAAGGGAGGGCAATGAGAGCAGGGAGCAATTTGAAGTCAACACTCGGAGAGGGACAGGATCAAAAGAGATAATAGAAAAAATGAGGGGGGGAGGAAAGGATGTTGGGAAATATAATTAGTCTTACACAAGATGAATATTATGGAAGTCATTTTCAAAACATAGATATGGCTTATATTGAGTTGTTTGCTCTCCTAAAGGGAATGAGTGGGGTGGGAGGGATGGCGAGAAGTTGGAACTCAAATTTTTAGGGACAACTGTTGAGTATTGTTCTTGCTACTAGGAAATAAGAAATGCAGGTAATGGAATGTAGAAAGTTATCTGACCCTGCAGGACAAAAGAGAAGATGGGGACAAGAGAAGGAAGGGATGATAGAAGAGAGGGCAGATTGGCGATAGGAGAAATTAGAATCCTGTGTGTATTGGGGTGGGGGGATGGGACAAATGGGGAGAAAATTTGGAACCCAAAATTTTGTGAAAATGAATGTAAAAAGTGAAAAAAATAAATTTATATTAAAAAAAGGAAAACATTCTCTTGTACCTCATATGGAAGGTGAGAAAGAGCATTGATGTAGTATTGATTAAAATCTTAGTATATGTGTCGATAATGCATTTCTCTCCTTTCTATCTCTGTGGTGCTAATTATCTTCTTTTTAAAAAATTTAATTTCAATTTATTTATTTTAATTGTCAACATTCATTTCCACTAGAATGTAAGTTTCAGATTTTCTCCCCATATGTCCCCTCCTCCCATCCCAAGTCAACCTGCGTTCTGATTATGCTTAACCACAATCTGCCCTCCCTTCTTTCCCACCCCTTCCTTCCCTTACCCCCATGCCCTCTGTTTTCTTGTAGGGCAAGATAGATTTCTGTACCCCATCGCTTGCATTTCCTATTTCCCAATTACATGCAAAATCAATTTTTAACATTCGTTTTAAAAACTTTGAGTTCCAACTTCCATCCTATCCTCCCTCCCTACACATCTGCACTGAGAATGAAGGCAATTCAATATAGGTTAGACATGTGTAGTTATGCAAAAGACTTCCATAAACGTCGTGTTGTGAAAAACTGTGCTTCCCTCCACCCTTTCAGGCCTCCCATTAATTCTGTTTTCTCTCTTGCCTTTTACCCTACCTATAAATATTTCCTTCATTTAATACCTCTTCGCACTTCCCCTCCCTTCTATCATCCCCTGCTCCACTTATCCCTTTCTCCCCTACCTTCCTGTAGTGCAAGATAG
Organism: Potorous gilbertii; assembly: GCA_028658325.1. Taxonomy (NCBI): domain Eukaryota; kingdom Metazoa; phylum Chordata; class Mammalia; order Diprotodontia; family Potoroidae; genus Potorous; species Potorous gilbertii. Next base: position 2,624 of record JAQQSK010013867.1, read on the forward strand.
ATTTTCATATTAAGGCTTGTTATTCCTTCCTTAAGCCAAACGTGATGAGAGTAAGTTTCCCTTTTTCCCTCTCACCTCCTCCCTGTTCCCCTGAATTGAAAATGCTTTTTCTTACCTCTTTTATGAGACAATTTGGCCCATTCCATTTCTCCTTTTCTCTTCCCAATATATTCCTTTCTCACCCCTTCATTTTATTTTTTTAATACCATCCCTTCCAATACAATTCATCTTGTGTCCTCTTTTTATATGTACATAATACCTCCAACTACCCAAATACTGAGAAAAGTTTCAAGAATAAAAAATATTATCTTTCCGTATAAGGATATATATCTATATCTATCTATCTATCTATCTATCTATCTATATATCTATATATATATGTATATATATATATATACATATATATATATATATATATATCTATATCTATATATATATATATATATATATATATATATAGTTCAACTTTAGTAAGTCCATTATTATTTCTCTTTCCTGTTTACATTTACATACTTTTCTTTGTTCTTGTGTTTAAAAGTCAAATTTCTATTCACATCTGGTCTTTTCATCAAGAATACCTGAAATTCCTCTGTTTCATTGAATGATCATTTTCCCCTTAATTATCATACTTAATTTTACTGGGTAGGTGATTTTTAGTTTTAATCCTTCTGTAATATCATATTACAGGGGGGAGTAGAAAGATGGACTTGTAGAAGCTCCCTTTATTGACCCATAAAACACTGTGAAAATGGCTCTAAAACAAAGGGCAGCAGAAGACACCAAACAACAGTGAAAGAGATTTCTAGCCACAGTCATCCTGGAAGGCAGACAGTAAAGTTCTATGGACACTGGGGCAGAGCAGAGTACAGATTAGCCTTGGCCACGTTGCCAGTAGGGACAGGATGAGAGCGTGTTTCAGGGTGCCACCATCAGCAAAAGGTTCCAGATTGCTCATTGCTCAATCCACAAACGCCAGAGAGAGACAGCCTCAAATGTCATTGAGAAAACTCTTTCATCTGGGTGAGAAGGGAAAGCAGTCTGCCCTCCCACAGCAGCCACTGCAGAGTCAGCATCCATTTTTTGAGTCCTCAGCCGAAAGACCCTGGAGGAATTGAACTGCTGATCGGGAATCAGCACTGAGTGTCAGTCCTAGGGTGAGGAAGAGTGCTGGCTGGCATAGTGGAGCTGGTAGAGGTTTCGAAAAGGGAAATATTTTAGTAGATCCTGGACAGAATAGAGTGATGGTAGTTGCTCCCAGATCAGAACACCGGCCAGGAGAGAAGTTAATACTTCTCTCTTGATTGTGCCACCGTGGAGGAACTGAGACCATATAGATTCTCAGAGTACATCCCGCCTCTTGACAAAGGATTCAAATTTGACGTGATTGCCTGGGGAAATGCTCAAAAAAGGGAAAAAATAAGACTACTGAAGCCTACGTTTTTGGTAAACAGTTATTTTTTTCCACCATTTAGGATAACAATGCATACCATCAGAGGAAGACCAAAAACTCAAGACTTCAGCATCCACACCCAGCAAAATAAATGTGCAACGTTCTCAATCAATGGACGAGCTCAAAAAAGATTTTAAAAGTCAAGTAAGAGAGGTGGAGGAAAAATTGGGGAGAGAAATGACAGTATTGCGAGAAAATCAAGAAACGGAACTCAACACTATATTAATGAGACAAAAAAATGCTGAAGAAAATAACACCTTTAAAAGCAGACTAATTCAAATGTCAAAAGAGGTCCAAAAAGCCAATGATGAGAAGATTTCTTTAAAAAGCAGAATTATCCAGATGGAAAAGGAGTTTCAAAAATTCACCAAAGAAAATAGTTGTTTTAAAAATTAGAAAAGAGCAGAAAGAAGCTAATGACTTTATGAGAAACCAAGAAATCACAAAACATAACCCAAAGAATGAAAAAAATGTAGACAAAAATGTGATACATCTCACTAGAAAAAGAGCTCCCCTGAGGAATAGATTCAGGAGAGACCATTTAAAACTTATGGGACTACTCGAAAGTCATGATCAAAGTAAGATAGCAGACATCATCTTGGATGAAAATATCAAGGAAAGTGCTCTCATACTCTATATAGAACCAGAGGACAAAATAAATATTGAAAGAATCCACCAATCACCTACTGAAAGAGATATCAAAAGAGAAAACCCAAGGAATATTTTAGAAAAATTCCAGAGGTTCCTTGTCCAGAAGAAAATATTACAAGCAACCAGAAAGCAACAATTTGGGTGTTATCAAAATACAATCAGAATAATACAAAATCTAGCAACGTCTACATTAAGGGATTGACGGGCTTGGAATATGATATTACAGAAGTCAAAGGAAATAAGATTAAAACCAAGAATCACCTACCCAGCAGAACTGAAAATAATACTTCAAGGGAAAAATAGTCATTCAATGAAATAGAGAACTTTCAAGCATTCTTGATGAAAAGATCTGAGTTGAATAGAAAATTTGAATTTCAAACACAAGAATCAAAAGAAGCATGAAAAGGTAAACAGAAAAGGTAAATCATAAGGGACTCGCTAACATATATATATATATATATATATATACACATATATATATATATACATATATATTCATGTACATATGTGTATATATATATATATATACACATACATATACATATATGTATGCCTACAAATATTTGTGTAGACAGAAAGCACAGGGTGAGTTGAACAGGAAGGGATGAAATCTAAAAAAATAAAATTAAAAGATGAGAGAGGAATATTGGTGGGAGAAAGGCAGAAATGGAATGGGCCAAATTGTCTCTAGGAAAAGAGGCAAGAAAAAGCTTTATCAGTGGAGGAGAAAAGAGGGGAGGTAAGAGAGAAAAGGTGATGTTCATTCTCATCACACACAGACTAAGGAAAGAATAACATGCACACTCAATTTGGTGTGAAAATCTATCTTTCATTACAGAAAAGTAGAAGATAAGGGGCTACGTGAGATGGGGGTGGGTGATAGAAGTGAGTACAAATGGGTTTGAGGAGGGACAAAGTCAAAAGGGAGAATAGAATAAATGGAGGTAGGGTAGGATGGAGGGAAATATAGTTAGTCTTACAAAACATGACTATTGTGGAAGTCTTTTTCAAAACTACACATATATAGCCTATATTGATTTACTTGGCTTTTTAGTGGGAATAGGTTGGGAGGGAGGAATATAAAGAAGTTGGAACTTTAGGAATAAAAGTCAAAAAAAACCTATTTCGTGCAAGTGGAAAATAAGAAATACAGGCAATTAGATACAGAAATCTATATTGCCTTGCAAGGCAAGAGAGAAGACGTTGATAGGGGAAGGGAAAGGTGTGATAAAAGGAAGGGTAAATTGGGGAAAGGGTTATCAGAATGCACAACGTTTTGTAGAGGGGGAAGGGAAAATTGAGGAGAAAATTTGGAACTCAAATCTCATGGAAATGAATGTTGAAACTAAAAATAAATAATTATAAATTAAAATGCAAAAGAATCAGCTATTCTTAGCCAGCACCTGAGTGACTACTTCCAGAAACCATAAAATTGTTACAGCTAAGGTCCTCATTCAGTTACCAAATATCTGTTCAAATCTGCAAGTATTTGCTAGCTTAATTTTGTGTTCTTTACACTAATTTTGGCAATGGGGAGACAAGAAAGGAAAATTATACGTACTGTCCAAAAAACTGAATTATTTAATAGGGCAAGTCTATTGGATATAACAGTAATAATGGTTGTTATATATTGTCTTTAGGTTTGTCAAGAGTTTTACATGCACTATTTATTTGTTCTTTCCCATGACAACTATAATTATTCCTGTATTTCAGATGCAGAAATGCAAACTAGTTACATACATTAACCATGGTAACTCAAATAGTAGACGGGTCAGAGGCAGCATTAACATTTCAAACCACGTATTGTTCCCTTTCTACTCCATTATGCTACCTCTCTTGTGCATAAATATGGTGCAAATGAAGAGCGTTCAGTAGAACAAGTGGAAAACTTGGGAAAAAAAGATGTAAAGAGAGACAAATTAATGATTTTTATGGATAAAGACAAGCTTTTTGGAAAAGTTGGGACTGGAGCAGATTTGAAAAAGGAACAATAATGAATGAGTACAATCAAGACCTGGAGCATGATCTATAAATATTCAGAGACAGAAGAGGGTGAAATTAGATCAGTACAGAAATAACTGATCCTGTTAGCTACAATATAGTCTACATGGATGGCCATTGTTGTCTTAATTCAAAGGTTGCAAAAATTCTACCTGTAACATTACGAAATCAGAGAATATAGGACCATGAAATGATTTACCCCTCCCATTTACGAAGCTTATTTTGGGAAATGCGTGAACACAAGAGTAGATATGGGAAAGAGTAGAATAAGTGACCATTTATACTGTGCGTTTTTACTTCTTTCAAATAAATTAATACACAGTTCTCAGTGGGAAAGATGATGAGGGTCTGAATTAAATGAAGAGCTGGGTGGAGAGAAGAAATTAATGTTGAAATGAAAACAGGAACATAGGAGCACCTGGATTTTCAGTTATTGAACTGATGTTGGGAGGAGGAGGAAAAGGATGATGAAGGAAAGTAAAAATTGGTATAGAGTTTTCCATTCAGGATAGTTGAGGATATAACATGACAGAAGGAAATAGAGATCTAAGCATGTGTATGTCACTTAGTCTCTTCTAGTCACTTCAGAAATATGAATCTATTTAATCCTCAAAAGAACGCTGCAAGGTTGATACTGTTATTATCCTCACATTACAGTTGCAATTGATGAGCCAAACAGAGGTGAAGTCAACAGAAAAACATGTACGCGAACTCTGTCAACGAACTCTGTCAGTCTCAACAGAGGTGACACAGCTAGTAAGTGTCTAAGTGTCTGGTACGTGTCTAAGACTAAATTTGAATGCATGTCTTCTTAACTCCATATCCCGCTCTCTATCCACTGGAAATACATGACTATTTATGAGCAATAACAACAGGTAATTTTAGCGAGAGGTATTTCAAGCATGGAAAATAACCTGAGTTAAAATGCAAAGGCAAGATTTTCCAGAGGAGATTAGGGAATAAGGAATCATTGTTCTAGGTACTGTGGCCATGAAACTTGGACTTTTGCTGTGATCTAACAGCTCGATTTGGTATAGTTAGTGGCTTCATTGTTTTTTCATATTTGCATTTGTTCAATTTGATATGGCATGTAGAACACACTAATTGCTTATGTAATGTATTTTGATTTAATCTGAAATTCATCACCTTGAATAAGAATATAATGATAGTATTTGACAGTTATATGTGAAGATATAGAAAACTAATTACTTGGACTACTTGAGTTTAACTACTTGGCAGATCATTCTGGTAGACAGAATCAGTTGTCAGATATAAACATAAAACTGGAGGTCAGAGTAGAGACAGTGCATGCATATACTGATTTGGTATGTATCTGCATAGTGCTCATAATTGAGGCCATAGAAGAGAAAGCAGTTGGAATACGGAGGACACTCAAAAATAACTCTCCCACAGGCTAGTGTACTGTACATGAAGCATTTTATTCCCTTTGCAATAGAAAGTTACTGGAATGCGTTTAGCTAGGGTCCCTTGGTCACATTTCCTGTCACTTAAGAAGGGATATTTTTTACCATATTCTAAGGCATAAAACCCTCACAACTCTGTGCAGAAAGGCAGAGATTTTCAATGTATCCTTCTCAGATCACAGTGCAAGGAAAAAATATGTGTAATAAAAGACTATGGAAAAATAAACCAAAAATTAATTGGAAACTCAAAAATCTAATCCTTAAGAAGTAGTGGGTCAAGCAACAAATCATAGAAACAATCAGCAACTTCATTCAAGAGAACGACAATAATCAGACAAATTGTCAAATTTTATGGGATACAGCAAAAGAAGTTTTTAAGGGAAGTTTTATATCTTTGAATGCTTACGTAAATAAAATAGAGAAAGAGGAGATCAATGACTTGGGTATTAAGCTGAAAAAGCTAGAAAAAGAACAAATTGAAAATCCTCAGGGAAATACCAGATCAGAAATATTGAAAACCAAAGGAGAGATGAATAATATTGAAATTAAGAAAACTATTGAATTAACAAATAAAACTAATAGTTGGTTTTATGAAAAAAATGAATAAAATGAATAAACTTTTGGACAATTTTATTTAAATAAAGAAGAAAATCAAATTATAATATCCAAAATGAAAGGGGTCAACTCTCCTACAAAGGGGATGAAATCAACACAATAATTAGAAGTTACTTTGCCCAAATTTATGCCCATAAATTCGACAATTTAAATGATATGGAGGAGTATTTTTAAAAAATATAAATTTCCCACTTTACAGAAGAGGAAGTTGAATGCCTAACCAATCCCATCTCAGAAAAAGAAATTGAAGAAGCCATTAATGAATTCCATAAAAAAAAATGTCCGGGGTTGGATGGAATTACAAGTGAATTCTATCAAAAATTTAGAGAACAGTTAATTCTCATATTGTAGACTATTCCAGAAAATTTTGGAAGAAATATTCCTCCCAGATTTTTTTGTGATTCAAATATGGTTAAATACCTAAAACAGGAAGAGACACAGCAGAGAAAGAAAACTGTAGACCAATTTCTCTAATGAATAGATGTACATATTTTAAATTAGGTTTTAACAGAAAGAATACAGCAACGTATCACAAGAATAATATATTATTATCAGGTAGGATTCATACAAACAATGCAGAGCTGGTTCAATATTAGGAAAACTATTAGCATTATCGAATATATCAACAGGAAATCTAACAAAAAGCACATGATTATCTCAATAGATGGAAGAACAGTTTTTGACAAAAATGCAACACCCACTCCTGTTCAAAATGCTGAAGAACACAGGAATAAAGGAAACTTTCCATAAAATAATGAGCAGTATATACCTAAAACTTTCATCAAGCATTATACGGAATGCAGATAAGGTAGATACATTTCCCATAAGATTAGGGGAGGAAAAAAAGATGTCCATTACCACCACTATTATTCATTATGGTACTAGAAATGTTAGCTGTAGCAATTACACGAGATAGAGAAAGTGAAGGAATAGGAAAAGAAGAAACTAAATTACTACTCTCTGCAGACGATATGATGACATACTGAGAGAATCCCAGAGATTGAAGTAAAAAACTACCTGAAATAATAAACAATTTGGCAAAGTTGCAGGTTACAAAATAAACCTGAACAAATCTTCTGCATTCCCATATATTAGTAACAAAGCCCAACAGCAAGAGATAGAAAGAGAAATCCCATTTAAAGCTAGGGTAGACAATATAAAATATTTGGGAGTATACCTGCCAAAACAGATCCAGTGAATATATGAATTCAACTACAAGACACCTTCCCCACAAATATAGTCACATCTAAGTAAGTGGAAAACATCAATTGCTCTTGGATAGACCGAGCCAATATGATAAAAATAAAACTTTATCTAAATTAATCTACTTGTTTAGTGCCATACCAATTAAACTAATTATCTAGAAAATAGATAATTATTTTCTAGAGCTGCAAAAAATAATATCAAAATTCATCTGGAAGAAAAAGAGGTACCGACTATCAAAGGAACTAATGAAAAGAAATACTAGGGAAGACGGCCTAGCCCTACCACATCTCAAATTTTACTATAAACAGCAATTATCAAAACCACTTGGTATTGGGTAAGAAACAGAAGGGGAGACAAGTGGAATAAGTTAGGTACTCAAGGCTCAGTAGGCAACGAATATAGCAATCTACTCTTTGACAAACGCAAGGATTCCAGCTTGTGGGATAAGAACTTGCTGTTCAACAAAAATTGCTGGGAAACCTGCATAACAGTGTATTGGCAACTTTGCAAAGAACCATGCCTGACACGGTAAACAAGAATAAAAACCAAAATGTGTACATGGTTTAGGTATAAAAATAAATATTATGGACAAATTGATGGAACAAGTTATAGTGTATTATAAGATTTATGGAGAAGGAAAGAAGTTTTGACTAAAGAGGAAACAGGAAGTATTATGAAGTGCAAGATGGACAGTTTTGATAAAATGAAACTGAAAAGGTTTTGCACAACAAACCCAATGCAACCAAAATTCTGCGGGATGTATTACGTCGCAAAAGAATGTTTACAGCTAATCTCAGAAGTAAAGGCCTCATTTCTAGACTATGCAGAGAACTGAGTCAAATGCACAAAAATAGAAGTCATTTCCCAATTGATATATGGTCAAAAGATATGAACATGTAGTTTCCAAAGGAGCAAATTAAAGATATCTATAGCCATATGAAAAAAATGCTCTAAATCACCATGGATAAGAGAGATGGAAATCAAAACAACTGTGCGATAACACAGCACATCTATCAGATTTTCAAACATGACAGAACAGGAAGAAGATAAAGGATGAAGTTCATGTGGGAGAATTAGAACACTAAGTCATTGTTGGTGGAGCTGTGAATTGATCCAGTTATTCTGGAGAGCAATTTGAAACTTTACCCAAAGGGCTACAAATATATGCATACCCACTGACCCATCAGTAGGGCCTGTAGAAATGTACCATCAAGAGATCATAAAAATGGAAAAAGGTCCCATATGTACAAAAATATTTATGGCAGCACTAATTATGGTGGTCCAAAATGGGAAATCATGGGAATGCCCATCAACTCGTGCATGAATGAATAAATTATGTTATATGAATGTAATGGAATATGATT